>CATPAA010000039.1:0-140529 GCA_954870645.1 Agrotis clavis
GGATGCTGTGCTCCTCAACACATATACCGCCAAGTTTACCGGATGCCGCCGCTTCTAGCGCGCTGCAAAGTTGACGGTTAACTCGATCGTGTTTGGCTAGCATTAGACTCAGTAACTAAGCCATAGAAATATTGGTTTTGAAATGGAAATTGAGGAACATGCAATGAAAAGATGGAAAACTATTAGTGTATAAAAGATTTTTTTTTCTATAGTGTTTGAAATAAGATGTGCATGGTTCTCGTTTCCAACTTTGTTTTAATAATTTTAAATAAAATAGTGTACCTACTTATATGCTTTTGCTTCGTACGCAGCAAGAAAGGCTTTACGTTGTTTAGCTTCTTTTTAGTTTCATAAAATGATATTTATGAAACATAGTAGGCATATGTATAGGTAAAATGTTTGTATCAAAAACATGCCTACATTTAAAAGAAAAACTAAAAATTTTCATCAAACTTAGTTAATATTAAATCAAATAAACATCTTTTTTTCATTATTTCGTTTTAAAGGCTATAAAGGTTGCCATAAAACTTTCCTGAAGATTTACAACTTAAGTTTTAGTTTTAGAAAAGCAAATCGAAAATGTTTATTAAAATGTCTAGTCAGCAAAAATTAGCAAATCTTCTCAAGTTCCGAAATAGTGTGGCCACTAGAAGGCGCTGTTATCGCACACAGCGCATAAGCGAAATCTAAATCGCAAAAAACAGCTCTTTGCTGCATTTCAATTATTGGTATTTTTTTTTATTAGCCATTTATGTCCCACTGCTGGGCAAAGGCCTCCCCAATATCCTTCCAAGTGCTCTTTTCTGGTGCCACTTCGGACCAGCCATCGAGGTACGCATCTAGATCGTCCTGCCACCTCTTTTTGGGCCGGCCTCGGCGGCGTCGACTATTCTCAGGCACCCATTGAGTGCATATTTTTGCCCAGCGACTATCTTTCATGCGAATGACGTGACCCGCCCAATGACGTGACCCGCCCAATGATTGGTATTATGAGTAAAAAATATATTCCTAGGAAATTAGCCTGAGTAAATTGGAAGACATACGAAACAGCACCTAGGTTTCAGTCCTAGTTGAAATACAGGCAGGCTACATAACTAAGTCATACACATAGGTATGTCCACAGACTACACTCGTGATACGTTGGATGCATCAAAGAGAGCATTTTCACTATGAGCGTCGCACAAGAGATGCTTTTCGGATTTGGAAGATGCATCGAGTAAATCAATTTCCGTTCCGATTTCAACTATGATCATATTGGAATTGTGGAGTGTTTTCATGTTTGGACACGCACGCACTACATGGGAAAAATTCGTAACGTGGGTTAACATTATGAAACAATTTCAAGTACCATATATGACAGACATGTTCTCAATATAAGTATGTCAATAAATATTACAGGTAAATACTGTATCAGTAAATACAAAAATGTTTCCAATCTATAGAGACGTTATGTCTCATAAAGAAATTGTATCTCAAATAAGTGGCCAAATATGATACGCACATGTCAATTATGAGGATATCAACTCAATTCATAAATAACTGAAAATATAAGTGCTATATATATGAACATTATTATAATGACTCAGAACAGAAAATTATGTCAAAAATAGATTGGCAAATATGGTATACGTCAAAGGCGTCGAAGGCTTTTAGCTACTCAATTTTATTTCTTGAAACATGTTCTAAAAATATCACAGAATTGAGTTACTTATAACGTTCACATAATCTTGTCTCTGAGAACTTTTTTTCGCAATAAACAGAACTTTTAGCAAATCTGTTTATATTTATGAACACGGATACCTATATTAATATTACCTCTTAGTTAACGCTGATGTCTTGATTAGAAATGAAGTGATGTTTTTACGAATGGCAATTCTTGTTTTTTTTTTTGTTGTTAAAAGTGCGTATTCTGAAAGTTGGCAACTTCACAAATAGCTGTCAAAAATTCACTAGTTTTAATTAATTGGGCACATTTACCAAATGAAAATTAGTAATATAGATCTTTAGTGCACTAAAACATTGATATAGGAATGCAATTAAAACACTGAATTTGATGTTGTAACCGTTTCAGGTGTAAAAAAGGGATTTGGAAAGTTTCCGAATTCTTTTTTTACATCTAAAACTATATATTCGGTGTTACGATATTAATTATTGCATACCCTTATACAGGGTGACTTTTTTACCACCGTCTAAAATTTTTCTATGCACTAGGTATCAAACACTAAACCCATTTTTGAAAAAAAATCGATACGTCAAATTGTCATATTAAATCATTTTCTCATCCACTCTGTGTGGTCACTAAGCTAAACGTTAATAATATACACTTGCCGACGCATGAAACGGGCATAGCGCACCCCGCTGACCCCCCGCCCCGCCCCGCTACACCTGAGCGACACATCACAGCGCGGTGTCCAGATTCATCAACTTTTTATAGATAACATTGAGACGTGATATCTCGATATTTTATATTGATTGATACAAAAAGAAAAAACACATATTCAATGATTTTCGCCAAAGATTAATATATTAAAATTTGGATGGTGACTAAAAAATCACCCTGTATAGAGTAACATTGACACCAAATTAATTTAAACTTGTTAATATTTGACAACTTTTTGCGACGTTGCCAACTTTCAAAATACGCGCTCTTAACGTGCATTCTGTCTTTGATCGTACCGTAGTAAAATTTCAAGAAAACTAAGTAGATTTTGCCCCTTGTTCTTCTTGTAGGTACTGGTTCGTTTATCTGAACGTTAAACCATGTCTCGTACATAATAGTGGTGCAAATTCACTGGATCGTGAGTCCGTATTCGGCCGAATAACCGAAAACGAATAACTTTAATAGCAGGCGTACTCGACTTTATTTCGTTTGTCCGAACTCCAATGTCAATAGAATTCGGGCAAACGACCAAGTAAGCTATAAAATGTTTTAAACGAAAAAGGCATATTTATAAGCAGAGAGAGCAAGACAAGGATAGATGTATATAAGTAGATAGGTGATATTAATAGTACAGTCAGTTTAACCTCTCGAGCCCCGGGAAATTTTTTTTGCCACCAAAACCTGTACGATTTTAAGACTTATTTTTCCAAAAATACAGTTTAAAATCGGTCGGGGTTTGGTGGCTCAAAATTGTGCCATTGGGGCGCATTGGGGTCCGAGAGGTTAATACTATTATTACCTGTGGGGTGGAATCGTGAGAGGGGGTGGCGGGGGCGGCGGCGGTATAGGCGTGTGGGCAGGGCATCTGAAAATATCAATAATAGGAAACTATACAAATATACGTAATAATGTGTAATAAAGCTTATAATTAAGTATACACGTATTTAAGATAGCTGCCTTCATTCTAATTGGATAAGGTTTATTTTGAACTGTGAGGAATCTAGGTTTAATTATTTTAAGGGTTGTCTTCTTGTGTCATGCAAAATGGATTGGTAAATTTTCTAATGTTAGGTACATTGTTATTAATAAATAATTATAATATTACTAGCGTCCCGCCCCGGCTCCGCACGGGTGCAATCTTTATAATATTATTAAAATTGCGACTACAATTTGAGATTTAAACTATCCTATCTCTCAAGTTGGATCGAACTGCACATGGTGTGCGAATTTTATTATAATCGGTTAAGTGGTTTAGGAGTCCATTGAGGACAAACATTGTGACACGAGATTTATATATATTAAGATGTTCGTATCTATCTACTTAGTTCTTCAAAATAGAAAATTCTGTATAAAAAATCTCAACAAAATCGTACTGAAGCTTTTGCTTTCATTATTTTATTTTTATTTGAGATGGGTTTCCTCTAGACTCTAGTCTAGCTAGATAAAAGGTGATATACATAAGGCTTTTTCTTTATTTCTGAAAGAAATCAATAAAATAATTGAATACCTACTGATTATTTCAGGCTGTTGTAAATTTATGTATAAATTAACCAAAGGTTTTTGTTTCGCCCCATTTATTTTTTTCCGCACGGATAGCAGAACAATTAAATTACAAAATCCAGCACAAAACTACCGAAAACGAAGATACAATGTGGAATCTGAACAGAAAGTACAGAGAAAAGAGAACAGGATCAAAACTTTTTTTTGTGGGGAATTAATTTTGTGGCGAATTTACAACAACCCAATAGTTTATTCATACTCTCATTAATTTGTTCATTCTTCCAGCTTTCAATTAACCAGCGCTTACCAACATTAATAACCTAACTGCCACAGCAACACCACAGTACCCAATTTAGCCCCTATTCCGGGGTATAACCCTCAATTTATAAAAGCCCGGGTTTTATCCCATCCTTATCCATTACTAGGCCATGACAGTGTTTCGACTTACCGCAGCTGTGGTAATTATCTCAAACTAAGTCACACGATTGTGTCATTAGTTTGGTCTGGCAAGCCTACAGGAAATGGACCATCCTAGAAATTGCATTATGTTGTTTGTGACAACGGTGACGAATGGCACTATTAGTCTGGTGTGGACATCGTGCGTTGTGCAGTGTCTTGTATATCTATGTTTTATATTTGGTGTACATTTTCGTAACGTTGATGTTAATTTTCGTAAAGTGTAAATTATTGTTTGTTATTTTTTTTTCTTTAACTTTCAGGTAATTTAAAAAAAAAACTAATTAAAAAATTGGAAAGCATAATTAAGAATCATTATTTATCTTCTGCGTACACTTTTAATGGTGGGATTCATATTATGTAAGCAATAATTAATAAAGTTTTAGCAGCCAAAATTACTGAAGTTTTATACTAATGAGTTTGATACAACAATTTTATCCATAAAATATATTTATATAAAATTATTAGGTCATCAATTTATTCATCACTTCAATTTCGTATTCAAAGCAATTAGTTTCGCATGCAATATAATTGGATATTATATTGGTTCATTAATTTCATGTAATTTCGTCAAATTCTGCATAATTTACTTTTGGATAAATAAAAAATGGCGGGACAAAGAAGGGGTTAACTGCATGGAGATTTAGTAGTCAATTAGATACGTCCAAGGTCGTTGGTTCATCTGACTCGAAGGACTATGAATAATTCGACACTAAGATGCTTTCACTGACTTCAGAATAAAACAAAACGATGTTGCTGTTTTTAATATTGTCCTTTATTTATACCCCGTTACATATATTATTATATTTATGTGTTCACGGTGAGGCAAATGGTACCTTGCATTTAAATCACATAACTATAATTATTTGTTATAGTTGTGTGTTTTAAATGCAAGCCAAGCGTGAATTCATGGTTCGATTCCCAGGTCCGACAAAATAATATTGGGTTCTTCACCACGATTTCACAGTAGGTACTAGTCCGTGGATTTTTGTCCGGTTGATGGCAACAAAAGCTTTATTACACCAGGACACTATTGCCACGCAAACAGCTCGCCACCACCACCAATATGTATACATACAACATTATTTTTTTTTTATGCGAAACCCGATACACCTGTCTAGTATTTTTGTGTAAGGAATCTATGTAAGTACAAAATTTTAAAACCGTATCATAAAAAATCACAAAGTGCTTGCAAAAGCTTGTATATTATCTGGTTTTCCGTTCAATAACATGCTCATTTCGCGGTACACCTGCGAACACCGCGTCTCCTGTGTTATACATTCATGATAATAGTTTGGCAATAGGTACCTAACCGTACGGTGATGGTATTGTAATTAACTGGTAATAAAATTTAATTAAAATATTTTTGAAAAGAAAATATAACATGGTGTAAAAATTATTGGAATCAAATCAGTTATTGATTCTGGACAAACTATATTCAGGTTTCGCATATACTTAAAATAATGTTGTATACAACTTTTTAGAGAGTATCTCGCCTGTTGTTGGCTTAGTTGCACAACCATGCATACCTTTTGTTTAGAGTTTAGCTGGCCCTCTATTTTATCACAATTAAAACAAAATCTGGCACAAGGCACAAAATGGTTCTATTATTGGTATACCTCCAGCAAAAATCTTTCGGGGACTATGTTATTCATCCCTTCTAGATATTTATAGATCATCATCATCAACCTATAGTGTTCCCACTGCTGGGACACAGGCTTCCTCTCGGTGAGAAGGAGAGGGTCATAATCCACCACGCGGCCCAGTGCGGGTTGATAGATGTCTCATTTCTTCGATTTTTTGGTTCTAGAAATAAAAAACTGGTACTCTTATCACAAAGTACGAGTATCTTGCCATGTAAGCAGATACTGTAATTGGCTTCTTTTTTTTTATTTTCCCCTCTCTAGGAATTTCTTCTGTGTCGTGGGTACAGTTAAATGGTCCATATCAATTGCGTTGATATTAAATGCAGAATGCGCGGTTCATATAATATCACTATGAGAACAAAAAGGGTGTTGTAAAGATGTTTTAGAGTTTACAGCATTTCGAGGAAACTACAGAACTATTTGCTTTGTCCAGGTTTTCGAATTATACATTTAGAAACATAGTAAAGAGCCAGCAAAACAGTATATTTAAACACTATATTGTTTCATTTCAGTTCTGTAGTTTAAGTAGTTTAGTTTTAAAACAAAACTCAATAGCTAACAAAACCGGTTATTACTATTTCCTGTTTGTTTTGTTTGGAAAGTATTTGTTGCTGATGTTACGAATTGAATTTTGCTCGTTATGTAAAGACAATCATCTGCGTAGGTTTTTACCAACTTTGTTATAATCGGCTTTCAGCTTTCAGTTGAATCGGATGCAGGTGAATATAAGTATTCATGAAGGGACTGCGTATGTTATCTCCACAATCCAGTAACTGGGTAATACGATACCCCTGAGTAAGACTGATTTTCAGACTAACAGTAATGACTGTTAAGGAACTGATCTACAAATGTGTAACAACGTGTTATTAAATGATCAATTATTACTCAGTGGCACAGATTTTTATTATCGTCCTTGGTTTACATCAGTTTTTCCTATTTGACAGTTATCGAATCACTCGAATTCAAATACACGATGCATCGACTTTTATATCTACAAAAACCTAAATATTACACTGAATCACTTAATAAACTGTATAATATTAATTAACAGCTAATTACAAAATTATAGATCACCAAATATTCATATTTCAATTAATCCTCACATAATTATTCGACGCACCGGAAGCTGACAAGCGGAAGGTAAGTATTTTATAATCAAACAGTACAATATTAAAATAAACTAAAATTACTAGAACGTTCTTTTGAAAATAAAAACAAGAGTAAATAAAATAAAATGAGAATTATTAATAATGTAGTTTTTACACCGAGTTGGTGTAAGCAGCACCGGAAGTGTGTAACAAATGACTGCTATGACCAATAGCTAGCTACTGATCAAATCCTACTAATATTATAAATGCGAAAGTTTGTGAGGATGTATGTTTGTGTATGTAGGTATGTTTGTTACTCTTTTACGCAAAAACCACTGAACGGATTTGGCTAAAATTTGGTACACAGATAGTTTATAACCTGGATTAACACATAGAAAGAAAAGAAAGAAAGAAAGATGATTATTTTATTTTTTTACAGAAATACATGCAACTTACTTAAAAAGAAAACAGAGAAATTAAAAAGTTAACTTAATCTAAACATAAAAAAATAGACAATAATATAACAAAGACAAAATTCGACAGCTGCTGCATGCCATGACTGTAAAATAGGATAGTTTTTATCCCAATGTTATGTTCCCGTGGGATAATTTTCGAGTTGTAGCGGGTGAAGCCGCTGGCAACAGCTAGTAATCAATACTTTCCTTAAACTTTTCTTGCCTTTATTTACATAACTATCAAAGGTCAGCGCTCAAATAGGTGCTGGAAAAGAAAGTCCTTTTTTCTGAGAAGGTGAACTAAAGGACTATAATAATACATCACAAAAAACCCACACACCTTTATTTATGAGCTTCAAAGCGAATAATAGCTAGGTAGTAGATACACGCTTCACTTGACCTTTTTCCCGATCTTACACTGCATGGGAAAGTTTTTTCACATAGGGATAAAATAGAAATGTAATGCTCCACAGGTCAGGTGTTTGATGTTATATGAGAAGTTTTATCAGTATGTATGTTACATGAGAATTTTGGATAATACCAATAAGTAAATTTCAGTCATTTCGGCCAACGGGTGTACATCCGATTGATTATACTCGTATTATTATAATCAATTAACCAACTTTTTCCGAAAAATTCCCGTGTACAAAGCAGTCATTTAAGAAAACTATTGATAACATAATAAGTGGTGCCTCCTCTCAATGGTGCCGATATAAAAATAAATTAGTTTCGTCTGCACCATTGATGGTGCTGGTCAATGGTGCAAACTGTACAATGGAGCAGTTTTAAGCAAAGATAGCAACAAATGTAACTAGCTTAGTTATCATAATACCTACTAGTTACAAGATACTACAAAAAAAATAACTATCAGGTTAAAGAAGTAAATAGAAAGCATTCGCTAGATCTGTTGCTACCGTCGTGCAATCTCATTGCGCAAGAATAATATTCAATTAAGAATAAAATAGAAATGTTTTATTTACATTCCTTTATAAAAATAACATCACGATGCCTTCAGAAGTCTAGATCCTAAGGATCTTTTCAAAAGAGAAATACTGAGAAAAGCATAAAAAAAAACGAAATTGAACAAAAACAACGTCGTCAAAGGAACATTACATTGCGCTGTTATCTCAAGGCGAAACATTTTTAAAGAAAATAATATCTTGACTTGAGGGATATCGAACTTTATAAGGCAACGTTTAATTTGCACCCTTTTAATTAAAAATGCCTTGAATTTTGTTTAGGAACTGTAATAAGGTTTTTGTATCGCAAGAAGATCTTAATTTAAAAAAAAACGATCTCACTGTTAAAAATTATAAGTTGTACTTTTGAGGCTTTGGAAAAATTCCTAAGCTATCACAGGCTCAGTCTCGATAAGTTGCCCTTTGCAAAAACTCTTTAGACAAAACGTTGAAATACCTTTGACCCTTAAAACTTCTATGATAATTTTCATTATTCAATTAAAGACTAGCCCGACTTCCCGTCCCCGATTTTGATAAATCCTTTTAATCAATAATTAAAAATATGATACATTACTACATTGAACTCAATGCACAAAAGGGTTTGTGCCTTTTGTACCAGGTGCCATCCGTCATTTTAATTTTTGTCAGTCACGTCTAAAACATTCATAGATCGATAGATGATATCAATACAAACATAAAAGGCTTTGTGCCTTTTGTACCAGGTGCCGTCCGTCATTTTAATTTTTTGTCATTCACGTCTAAAACATTAATAGATCGATAGATGATAAATCAATACAAACATAAAATGTGAGAGACAAAACCTCCTAAAACGTCACGTTTCCGAGTTATGAGCTGTCAAACATGTACAAATAGCTACATAAACATGTTTATTCTAAGTATAATTTATACTAAAGGAACTTATAGCGCGTACTCTAAGTTTCTTTAAAACTCACAAAATAGGGTTGCTGTGAGGTTTTTGCTATTACTACCCATATTCTAGAATTACTGTGTCTGTAAACTTATTAAACTTAATAGCGAATTTGTTAAAAAATATTTGTATACGTAGTTTATGAAAAGTATCCTTTGTGTTAATAATCGAGGTGATGACAGTTTTCAAATCTGGTAACTATTTTTTAAGTGGCCGGTTAATAAACATCCATCCATACATCCATCCATCCTCACAAATTTTCACTCTAGTTTACCTATATTAAATTTATAGTAAGATTGTTATACTTACGGAATTATAGAAGGTGGTCGAGGTAACGAGCCTCCTCGACTAACTGACGCGATTTGGTCCACATTATAATTTTGGGGCCAACCCGCGTTATCTTCTATTACCGATCTGAAACATAAATCATGAAGTTTATTGAATTTGTGGTAGAAAGGTTTTTCTCTATGATAGTTACACAATTTCTATGTTACTCTACGTAGGTTGAATGATTCAAATTATTCTAGTTATGATCGCCCAGTTGTCAAAAGTCGACCATAATTCATTCAAATTTTACGGACAGACAAGAAGTCTACATGGGGAAAGTAGTGCCCGGTAAAACGTCCGTGAATTTTCCTGCTTTGCCATAATTCCTGGTTTGTGCCAGTTTTCGTTAATCAAGGACAGCGGAGTAAGAACCTTCTCCACTGAAATCACATCTCGGCGCATCCCCACGTCGGCTTCTAGGAAATATTCCCTGAGACTGCATACTTCACGGTTGTGCAGGATCTTAGCATTTAAGAAGCCACGACCCCTGCACTTCCGCGGGATTTGCAGTCTCATCACGGACGACTGTGGGTGATGCTTTCGATTTCAAGTCAGCAATGCAAGGATCCTACCCAAGGTTACAAATTCCGTCTAAGTTCATTTGAGTTTGCGAAAAGAATACACGAACACCGCCGTTGAATGACCCGACCGTTGAATGCGGATACCTTAATGCCACCTGACAAAAGACTGTCTAGCATTTATTCAGTTGGCCAAAGAAGCACTCTTTCAACGATAGCTTTATGTCAGCATTAATGATGCCTAATGCTTCCGACGTACCCAAATACTTGTAGGTCTCTGTTGAAGAGAGGGATTTATGGTGTATAAAATTCGAGAGTCGAATTCCCTCTGAATAATCTCCTCTCGCTTCACAAGCATGAAATAATTATGTCTATACCAAATTCCATCCTAATGGCGCCCCTAACAGGTTCTGTTTTCTTCAACAGCTTCATCAGTTGCATGTTGGTGGACGCAAAGAGTTTTAAAGGAGGTGAGATATGACCTGGCCGACTCTCTTAAACCAATAGACCTACCACGTATTAAAGCCAGAGAAGTTCTAGTGACGGAACGTGGTACCGTTAGACGATTTGCATAGCTGTAAACTTAAAATGTTACATTTAGGGGATATCTTCCGTGATTGACTATTTGTTGGATTTCCCGATTGTGAAAGTGTTTGTATAGCTCTATCTCAATCCCTCACTCAAACTCTGGCTTTAAAACGTCATGCTAGACCACCTGAACCCTCGAGCATTATGCTCAGAGGATTTAAGGCCAGACAAAACCATAAAGGACTCACAACTATCGCCTTTTTTGTCACGAGTCCGTCGATAATTTGTATTTGGAGTTAGAAAACTACCTTCAATGCAAGGATAAAGTTAAAAATATAAACGATCCTTTTGATTTACAACACACGTATATGTTCTATGAAGGTCGCATTAACAAGTCAATTGATACAAGATTTCAGCCTTGAAGAGCGAACGTCCTAAGAGCTCCCACTTATGTAAATTGCGAAAAAAGACTGAAGAGCTGGAACGAAAAAAATTAAGCAAGAAGCCATTTTCTTAGTGCCTGCCTAGAATTACATTATAATATTGTTGAGAGTCGCATGCATTTATGGAATTTTTCAGAATTCCTGATGGATATGCTTTGAACTTGAGGAATTATTGATACTATTAGCTTTTGCCGCGGTTTCACTCACCTTACAATTCATCCTAAAAGTGTGAAAGCTAAGCCAGCTTGAGTGTCTGTCAAGGTTATTTTTTTGGCAGATTCAGATAAGAAAAATTAAAAATAAATATAATTAGACTGGCTGCCTGTAGTCAATTTTTTTTGTATCGGACCTATTTTTTAAATTAAATTTTAGGAGTCGGCTAAACTGAATTGGGTTAATTTCCTGTGAAAAAGTCCTTTGTTGCCCGGAGTGTCTATTTTGAGCCCGTTCCGTAGAGGAACATTATTTTGTGGTATGTTTCTTTTTAATCATTCGAAAGCGAGTGTTATTAATGGGTACTGGCATCCTCTGATTTATTTTTTAAATAATAAACTCTATCGATAATACAATCTTCCAAATTCACATTCAACACAATTAAATTCTGGGGTTGAAGTTTTTCCGAAAGTTTTTAGACCTTAAATAAAATTTTATGTACTATTGTTCATGACTGGACCCTTTTTTGACCTTTTCAAGTGGATTACAGGCTTTAGTTACATTAATTCTTGATAGACTCACTTAAAAATCCATTAACTATTTCAAGAAATCGCAGAGCTCTTTTATGTTCAACTTAATCCAAAAAAAGAAAATAATCTAAAACAGTCGCGTTGTAAATCTAAATAAAAGCTTGAAAAATACAGATATGAGAGGGTACTTAAACATAAATCATCCGTTACTTTTATCCTTTAACTTCTGAATTAAATATAAAAACCTTTTCACGGAACACAAAGCTTTAAATCAGAAATATTCCACCCTTTCTTGTAAGATTTATTGCCAAACTAAAAAGGGTAGGATACATAGTTGGGTGCTAGTTACTGTATATAAGAACCTGCTCATGCAGTTTGCGGCCATCAGCCCTCTTAAGATTTTAATTCTCAGTCTATAAGAATTTTTGAGTTCATGAATATTAATGATATACCTACTTTATCGCTGGTGCTAGGCAATTATAATCCTAGCTGTAAATTACCCTTTTTTCTTTTGACCATATTGTTGGTGCTTGAAATGGAGGTAAGTGAAGATTAATCACGGGTATTCTAGCGAGCGACTTGAGTCCATTGCTCAACAGACTCGTACCTCTTTGACAGATGTGTGCTACCACCTACTAAGCCATCCTTCTGAAAATGATAGTTGCATTCTGCTATAATCAATTCTAAAGATGTTCCGTCTAACCACAAAAAATTAAACACCCGTTGAACACTTGTCTAAAAAAATTTACAACGTCAAAACGACATTTCTCCTTGATATAAGGGTCGTTTTGCAGACACTTTTTTGCATAAGCACAAGCGTTCAACGGGTCTTTATCTGTTTAATTTAATTATAACGAATTCCTTTTTTTAAATTATTCAGATTCATTTTAATGTTATTTCTTCTGAAGGTTAGAAAGTACTTTTCTGCACTCATTTGTTTATTTTAATCTGATTTATTATTTATCTACTTGAATTTCAGTTTGTATCCTTTAGTTTTTCCCTTTTCCCAATGTTGAAAGAAAACGTTATGAACAAAATATTTCGCTACGGTTAATGGCTATGTAAACTAAAACTTTCCCTGGTCGTAATTCGCGCAAAGCATTTATCAAAGCCTAAAAATAGAAGGATCGATATTTAAGAGTTTTTGCTTGATATTAAATTTTCTTGCTCGTTTGGAACCCATTAAAATTTATCGAATTATGTGGATAGGTACGCAATTTCAGCGCTTAAGGGGGATGCTCCAACCAGCCCGCGAAATTCAATTTTTTTTACGTTTTTTGCAATTTGCAGGCCAGTGACATGTTGTAACTTTATAAATATTTGTGTTGCGCAAATAACAAGTATAATTTTAAATATAAAAAATATCAAAAAACTCGCTCCATCAGCTCTCACATAGAAAAGGTGCATCATGTTAAAATCTCCGAAATCTAACTACGATGCACCTTTTCTATGTGAGAGCTGATGGAGCGAGTTTTTTGATATTTTTTATATTTAAAATTATACTTGTTATTTGCGCAACACAAATATTTATAATGTTACAACATGTCACTGGCCTGCAAATTGCAAAAAACGTAAAAAAATTTGAATTTCGCGGGCTACATCGAAGCAATCACCTTAATGAAAGATCTGGAATGTTCTCTTTGAAAGCGTCGAGGAGACGGTGAGGAGGTACAACGCAGGTCAGTGGTATTGAGTTCAAGTTAGGTATCGATTGCTATTTGGTAATTAATGTTGTTGTTGTGTTGCAAGTAATCTTATTTTATTCAAGGTTAAAATCTATTGATAAACGGTTATCAGCCTCGTACCTCCGTGAACTTAAGTTGAAATTATTTCCCTATTATTATTTTTTTTTGTCTATCTATATAGGTACAAAAGGCTCCTATTTCTTTTTACCCCAGGCAATACGTTCAAGGATATTAGGAACAGTGCATAGTCTTCAATACTTCGTTATAAGGGACGAAACCCGACATTTACTGTAGATGTTTTTGCCTTATGAAGATCTGATAGCGTGATGTAGGAATCCAGTTCAAGACGCTATTGTAGTACTCGAAGGACCGTTTATAAAGCTGACCGTGACCAGGAACCTACAGGCGATTGAAGGAAAAGTCTGGATTTTTGGTGCCTAACAGTACCTTCGCTCCACCAAGGGAGGGGTGGGAAGACTCATTTGATGATTTTACTACCCCAAAGAAAAGATGCTCTAGTAAGTACTCTTTGTGCTGTGCTACAAATGAAGTATTATGGTAAGACACGTAGAAGTTCTAGGATTAACAGTACTGACTGTGGCCACTCCATCCGGGTGAAGTCTTCATCCTCTGGCATCCAGGTGTAGCGTTTGGGGTCAGGTTGGCTGCACACAGACCGTGGCCGTCTGCGGAAGTATGAGCATTCCAAATCGGCGTCGTATGCACAAAGTTCGGGCGGTGCCGGGGAGGGTTGGCCAAACCTGTTGGATACAGAAATATCTTTAACTGAGCACTGAGGAAGAGCACCCACAGGTACTACTATTATATTACGGACAGCGCCAACAAAGTAGCAAAACAGATATCTTTAAATAACAATTGACTGTATCACATTTAAAACAGAGTTGAAATTTGAAAACGTCTGCCCCTGCGTATCCCTTTGCTGAAACACTAGGCTTGTTGTTATTCACCAAACAAGTTGAACACTAACTTCTATTTTCGACTTTGTGCCAGTTGCGATTCGGTTCATTATCAATTTTGCTATCAGTGGGTGCTGACCGTTAGAAGGTCGTGATTGTCATGACTTACCTGGGATACCTCTGTATTGGTGCATAATCGGTGTTGAGATTCTCATCTGAGGGCACACGCCTCCTGACACACACGGATAGAAATGATGCTCTGCTGGAACAAAAATAGTCACTTTGAGACTAAGTTCTCAATGTATCATACAAAAGTCAACCCCATTCGTATTGCATTAATGTTGAATTTACATTTTTTTATATAATAGGGTAATTGCCCTATTTGCATAATGTCCTTATTCGTTTAACACACTAAGTGACAGTCGCTTGTTGGGAGATGTACATAAAATTAACATGAACAAGGTTTATTTTGGGATGAAACGGCGCTGTACTTAGTTTGAGCAAAGTCTAGGCTCGCTTCAAAGCTTTAAGTGTTTAAGCTTTGTTTATTGTAGACGGGAGATGATATCGCAAATTTTGTCTTTAATGAGGAATTACGTGAGTCGTTTTTTCGATAGATTCAGCCGTTCGGTGAAAATTGACCATAGAAAGATCAAAAGGACCATTTAGTTAGGCAGTCGATTTAGTCGTGCCGCCTAAGGCGAAATCGACCGAAAAACCGTCCCGTGTGAAATGTAACAGGACATACAGTTTAGAACATTCAATTCCAATATATTATTCAATAAATTATTCGTATAGTTGTTGGTATAATTATATTCTTTAATATAAATAAACAAATATAAAAAAAACCGAACAAGTTTCATACAACAGAAATCTGCATTTTTTAAATCTATCAATGAATCATATCTGCGATATCTAAACCAGTTTCATGCTAAAATATTCGTTTTTCAAGTTTAACCATCCAAAATATAGGACACTATGAATAAAACAAAAAAGGTTTATTTCTGTTGCTTAATTGCAGAAAGGCTACGAAGTTACTTAAATAAAAAACAAAATTGTTTTAAATAAGCTTTCATTATTGCCTGTTGGTCTAGTGGTTAGTGACCCTGACTGCTATTCCGGAGGTCGTGGGTTCGATTCCCACCCAGGACAAATGTTTGTGTGATGAGCACAATCATTTGTTCTGTGTCTGGGTGTAATTTATCTATAATATGTATGTATTTAGAAATATATAAGTATGTTTATCAGTTGTCTAGTACCCATAACACAAGCTCTGCTTAGCTTGGGACTAGATGGCGTTGTGTGATAGTTGTGGAATATTATTATTATTATTTTCTTTGCAAAACCAGAGTGGTACTCTAACAAAATGAACTTTATTATTAAGAACTAGATTTTTTTTTATTACTAGGCATTCTCTCGCCCCTTCATCATAGTCCATTTTAGTAAAGGCACATCACAAAGGACATAAGTATCTTCTTTGATACCCTGCCTAAAACCGATTTCAATACATTCAAAATGAAGTCAAGACATTTTCAGAACGGTACATTTTAAAAACGTTAGACTTTTCTCGGCGGTCTTCAGCACCAGATAATAAATTTAAAAAAATTGAAATGGTAAACAAAAAACTTATAACTCGTGGACATTAGGGCCTGCCCGCAAGTTAAACATTCCATCTGACTCATAACAGAAAGCAGCTTAACAAAATAGATATGCTAGAAAAAAAGTAAAGCCAGAAAATATAAAAGTGCCCGTTGACCTCCACTTGTGCCCAATACGATTATAAGGGTGCAGAATAATAAAATGCTCAATTTGTTACCTTTTGCCTCTTCTAAAAGGAGGTCATTTATCGTCCAAATCAACTTAGTACGCCAATATTCAAGGCCCGTGTAATAAGTACCGTCTTTACTTTGTGTTAATGACCCTAATTGATTGAAAATAAGAGAATTTAGGTAAATGTTTTTATTTTACCTTTTGTAGATGTAATGTGATTGTTATCTACCTAGCTTTTTCTCAACCATGTTCAGTAGGGCAATTCACGTAACTAAAGAAGTGCTGTTTGTTAGCTTGTAGTTCGTAGTCATGGACTTACTAAGTCCATGCTTAGTTGTCACTCATGCGATCATTCGATCATTCGTTCGTCTTGTCATTGTCGGGCATTTTTAAAATACGGATCGGCCTTCTTGTTCGGGACGCCAAGCAGAAAACACGTCTAAAGTGACTACACAGACGAGTGGTGTGATTTATATTATAAGATTAGCAAGTAAGTACAGGAATTATTTTTGGTGATATTGAAGTGTTTGTGAAGTGTTATGGAGGAGAGAATAAATATGTTTGGATTATTGTAGTATGTTTGGTTTTCTTTATGCAAAGTCCTTCATTTCTGAGCTGTAGTTAACAGTTCAGAAGTGGGATCATTAGAGAATTCTCATAATTTTCTTTTGCTCACGTCCACTTAAAAGTAAAGTGTCGTATCACGGAATACAAACACGCACAATTTATTTTCTTTTCCTGGCTACCTACATATTCGCTTACATACTTTGAAAAGGAATGATAAGTTTCCTTTCGGGAGCAAGAATATTATTATTATTTTTTTTCATATACCGTCAAATAAAAAAAAAAAGATATATTAATTGCAAAATCGACTTGAATATTGTGGCCTTGTTCGTTAATAGTTTAACAACATATTAATCTAAAAGCATTGATGACTATAAATAGCTATTACTGTAAATTGGATTTGAAAATGTGAAAAAAAAAAGAAACTTATGGAGTAACGACAAGTAATTATGTCTTTATCTAGTGGCTGTGCTTTATTTGTTGCTGTACAAATCTATAATTATCTATATTTAATGCTAACTTTGGAAGAAGTGTTGCAAGTGCTTTTTTTTATTATTATATAAAAGAAGCGGTTGATGGTTTTGTAGCCGTACCCACCTTTCTTTTTAAATAGTAATAGGCCCTAATTTAAATAGGCCCCATATTTTTCATTTATTTTTTTGGACCTACCCACACGTGTGAAAATTCTTTTGAACATACGATTAAGAAGAAAGTAAAATCATTATGATAACTACTCAATTTAAGGATTATTGTGAACATGCACTAAGGCTTTCAATTGCAAGTTTCAGATACACATCCTTGTTGGTTGCAACCGAGGGGAAGGGTTGTTAGCCAACATGGATAAGGATGGAGAGCCCAGGTTCGAGGGCGGAGGAGCGCCTAGGTTTGAAGGCGAACATGAGCCCAGGTTTGAGGGCAGAGGTGAGCCCAGGTTTGAGGGCGGAGGCGAGCCCAGGTTTGAGGGCGGAGGCGAGCCCAGGTTTGAGGGCGGAGGCGAGCCCAGGTTTGAGGGCGGTGGAGAGCCCAGGTTTGAGGGCGGTGGCGAGCCCAGGTTTGAGGGCGGACTCGAGCCCAGGTCTGAGGGCAGGAGTCGTTTCAGATTGGAAGGCATGTCAACACCTAGGCTGGAAGGTATAGGACGGCCCAGGTCAGAGGGCAAAGGAAGAAGGAACATGGACAGTCTGGATGAAGGACGGTCTACTACCGGGATGGCAAGGAGGATGGAAGACAGGACGCTGCGCTCGTCTAGGAACCGAAAAAGACGAAACCTTATCACGGATTCCGATAGTTCGGCGCGTGGCAGTCCAAGCCGCGAGCGGGCGAGGAAATGCAGACGGAGGTCGAGGACAAGGAGAGGCGGTTCCAGGTGGACGGAGCGCAGCGACGAAAGCTCCGATAACCGTGAGTCAACCAAAGCTTATAAATCTAATCTGAACAGGAGCAAGGAATCTGAAACTAATGTTTTATTAGATAAATTTTTGTCTATTTTAAGTAACGTCAAGAGTTCGGAAAAGCCCAAGTTATCCTTTAATAGTAATGTTTTACCGGATTTTGATCCAATGTGTAAAGAGCAAACTATGTTGGTGTGGATAACTAAAGTAGAGGAATGCGCTGAAATATACGGTTGGTCGGAAAAAGAAATAATACACTACGCCCTTCCAAAGTTATCAGGGGTAGCAAAGACTTGGTATCAAGGTCTTCCTTCTCTTCTTTACACTTGGGGTGAATGGAAGAAAAAACTGATTGAGTCATTCCCATGTCGCGAGGACTATGCCGAACTCTTGACGGAAATGTTGGCTAAGCGTGTTAAGTACGGCGAATCATTGGAGCACTATTATTACGTGAAATTGAACCTATTGAATAGATGTAAAATACATGGTAAACAAGCAGTAGACTGTGTCTTATACGGAGTGGACGATCGTGCTATTAGAGTTGGTGCACAAGCGGCTCAATTTAGTGAACCGGAACAAATTTTAAAATATTTTCGAACGGTTAAGGTAGGACAGAATAGGGACGCATATGAAACTAATCGAAATAGAAACGAGCGCAAAACTTCTAACGCAGTAATGCGAACCCAAAATTCGAAGCCCGGCACGATCAATTCTAACATACGGTGTTTTAATTGTAACGAAATCGGTCACCCTAGTTTTAGATGTGATAAACCCCCTATTAAATGTACAATATGTGACAAATCAGGTCATCAAGCCTCTAGCTGCTATAGGGTCAATAAAACAAAAGAAAATCCTAAAAATGAGACCCAAACAAAAGACAAACTTGAAAAACAAGTGTCAGAGTTGACAACTGATAGGTCTATCGATAAATATATCTTTGATATTAAAATTAATGGTAAAACAATAAAATGTCACATAGATCTAGGGAGTCAGTGTACACTTATTACCATAAGTAAAGCTAAGGAGCTTGAATTAGACATTAAATGTCCCCCCAATTTACCCGTGTTGAGAGGTATAGGTGCAAGCCTGTCTATTCCTTTGGGCGTAATAACTGCTAACGTGGAGGTTCAAGGAATAGGGAAGGTTATTGATATTTATGTTGTAGAAGATCACGTGCTGAGTCATCCTTCTCTTTTGGGGCACTCTTTTACTGAAATGTCGGATATTGTTATTACTAAAACTCCAACCAAATTAATATTTAAAAAAATAGACTGCACAAAGATACGTTTGCTATCCGCTGACGATGTTTGCGTCCCACCGTCTTCATTACATGTGGTCTCAGTACATTCTGAACCATCCTTTAGCGGTAATGTTCACGTAAAGGCGTCCCTTAGGGTGTTGAATGGGAAACACTATTATCTCTTACCCGGCGAATATAACGTCAATGAAGGGAACGGTTCAGTGCTCGTATATAATGTGTCCAATAGAGAGATAACCATCCCCAAAAACTCCTTATTGACTCGTTCTATTAAAAGTGAGCATGTAGATTCTTTAGATGTCCTTAATTGTTGTCAGATGACCTTTAATTCTGCGAACCCGGATGATCTTATTAAATGCGGTGAGAATCTCGATAAAGAGGGACGTTTACTATTACAGCAACTATTAGAAAAATATCAGGAATGTTTTTCTAAAAATCTTAAAGATCTCGGATTCACTAAAGTGACAGAAATGGTTATAGAACTTGAAGACGCCGAACCAATCGTATATAGACCGTATCGTTTATCTCACGCTGAAAGAGCCTTAGTAAACAACATGGTTCAAGAGATGTTAGATAGTGGCATTGTGACGGAGTCTTCTTCCCCTTATGCTAGTCCCATAGTATTAGTCCAGAAAAAAACGGGAGAAAAACGGTTGTGCGTAGATTATAGAGCACTCAATAGAAAAACTAAAAAGGACCATTACCCTCTCCCACGCGTCGAAGATCAACTAGACCAGCTCGCGGGTAATAAACTATTCACTTCTCTTGATTTAGCGTCAGGATACTACCAGATTCCAATTAGTAAAGAGTCCCGTCATAAAACAGCCTTCGTTACCCCTGACGGGCAATTTGAATATACCCGTATGCCATTTGGTCTCGTAAACGCGCCCTCTGTCTTTCAAAAGGACGATTAATAAAATTCTTCATGACGCTAAAATCAAATACGCCATTGTTTACATGGATGATGTCCTTATCCCATGTAAAAACGTCGCTGAAGGTTTGAATAGATTAGAGGAGGTTTTACAGTTGCTGAAACAAGGAGGCTTAACACTCAGGCTTAGTAAATGTAACTTCTTCCTAGATACTATTGATTTCTTAGGGTTCGAAGTAACCTCGTCGGGTATTCGTCCGGGTGGTCGCAAGACCGAGGCTATCTCAAAGTTTTCAACTCCCAAGAACTTACACGAATTAAGGCAATTTTTAGGATTATCTGGGTTCTTTAGGCGGTTCGTTAAAGATTATGCTATAATAACTTCTCCATTGACAAATTTATTGAAAAAAGAGGTAGCATGGTCTTGGGGTAGTAACCAAGAAGAATCTTTCAATCGCGTTAAAACTTTGCTTACGCAACGACCTTTATTGGCTTTATATGACCCTAAAGCAGTCACACAATTGCATACTGACGCATGCAAAGATGGCCTTGCAGGTATACTCTTACAGAGTGACTCTTTAGGAGCATTTCATCCTGTTTCATATTTTAGTCGTAAAACATCTCCCGATGAACGCAAGCTGCACTCGTACGAGCTCGAAACCTTGGCAGTAATAGCATCTTTAAGCAGGTTCAGGGTATATTTGTTAGGGTTACCATTTACAATTTACAGTGACTGTAGTGCTTTAAGATCCACTTTCATAAAACGCGACCTGATTCCGCGAGTTGCACGTTGGTGGGTTCAAATACAGGAGTTCGATTGTACTATCGAGTATCGACCTGGTTCCCGAATGACGCATGTCGATGCGCTGAGCCGCGGACCAGTTTTGGCTTCCGAGAGTGAAACGCACGTTCTAGACATCTTAAGTATTGAACACTCTGATCAGGATTGGATTGCCACCGTGCAAGACGCGGATGAAGAGGTACAGAGAATCAAAAATATACTAGAGGATAAAACTGCCGATTTAGTCATGGATATTCATAAAAACTACAAAATAAAGAACGGTCGTATCTATCGTATTGTGGGAGACGAGATTAGGTGGTTAGTTCCAAAGGGCGTACGCTGGCAAGTGCTAAAACGTAATCATGATGACATAGGACATTACGGATTTGACAAAACCTTACAACGTTTACAACTGCATTATTGGTTCCCTAAAATGCGTAGGTTTGTGAAAAAATACGTACAGTCTTGTTTAGAATGTGCCCATCACAAGACGCCTGGTGGCAAACGAGAAGGCGAACTGCATCCGATAGAAAAAGTTAGTGTCCCTTTCCATACGGTACACGCCGACCACTTAGGTCCTTTTATCAAGAGCAAAAGAGGTAACTGCTATTTACTGGTTTTGGTCGATAGTTTCACTAAATTCGTAAACATAAACGCTGTCAAAAATACTAAGTCCCTAACTAGTATACGCGTGTTAAAGGAACACATAAGTTATTTCGGGGTCCCCACACGTCTTATAACTGATAAGGGATCTAGTTTCACTAGCAGAACGTTTAAGGAATTTACTACGCTATATGGAACAAAACACATTATTAACGCTGTAGCAACACCCAGAGCTAACGGGCAAGTTGAGCGGTTTAATAGGACCATCCTAGATGCCCTTTCAACTTGTACCCACAACAAAGATGACAAATCCTGGGATGACCATGTCTATGACATTCAAGTAGGCATCAATACCACAGTTCATAAAGCCACCCAAAAAAGCCCTTCTGAATTATTATTTGGATTCAATATAACCAGTAGATCAGAAGGTATTTTGAATCCCATTATATCCGATACCACTAATGTAATTGAAGATTTGAATAGTACAAGAAAAGAGGCAAGTTGTAATATAAAGGCACAGCAATTAAAAGATGCAAAAAGATTCAACAGTCATAGGAAATCAGCTAAAAAGTATAAGGTAGGAGACTTGGTCCGCGTTGAGAGACAAGTTCCTCATGATGGCCAGTCTCAAAAGCTTGTGGTTAAATTCCAAGGTCCATATCGAGTAATGAAAGTGCTCCCCAATGAAAGATATGTAATTGAAGATACCCCTATGACACGCAAACACGGCCGGCGATACGAAGCCGTAGTCGCCGTTGATAAAATACAACCTTGGCTAACATTTAGTAGAAACTTGGACAGTAGTAATGATGAGGATAGTGATAATAATACTGAAAATGAACAGCACGAAGCGGAAGTGAATTTTTGTGAATTTGTTGGTTGATTCTGATGCCCATATTGAAACGTTAGTCTGTTATGAGTACGGATTCTAAAAGTGTAGGATAGTCAAATTAGGCAGAGTTATAATAATTTTTAAGAATGTTTAAAATCTAGAATTTTATGTTTTATTATTATGTTGATCTACAATAAATATGAATTGTATTAATTAAGGGTAAGCAGTAAAATAAATTAGTGAAATTAGATTTAATTTTTGTGAATCAGCAGTGGTTTGAATGTCATCATTAATTTGTGTTATTGATCTGTTATAAATTATAAGTTGCAAATATGATGAATTGTAAGTTTAGTGAATTTTTGTATTTAGAACAATCAGTAAAATAAGGTTTTCTAAGAAATTGTACATTTATCGAAGTAATATTTACTGTATTTCTTTCTGTTCGTCAATTTGATACAAATGTATTATTATTTTCCTCATTTATCATTGTATTTTTTTTTACAATTCAAAAATTGTTGTAAGCACGAGGACGTGCTTTGAACAGGATGGCCGAGCTGTTAGCTTGTAGTTCGTAGTCATGGACTTACTAAGTCCATGCTTAGTTGTCACTCATGCGATCATTCGATCATTCGTTCGTCTTGTCATTGTCGGGCATTTTTAAAATACGGATCGGCCTTCTTGTTCGGGACGCCAAGCAGAAAACACGTCTAAAGTGACTACACAGACGAGTGGTGTGATTTATATTATAAGATTAGCAAGTAAGTACAGGAATTATTTTTGGTGATATTGAAGTGTTTGTGAAGTGTTATGGAGGAGAGAATAAATATGTTTGGATTATTGTAGTATGTTTGGTTTTCTTTATGCAAAGTCCTTCATTTCTGAGCTGTAGTTAACATGTTGCAGTGCAGTTGCAGTTAAGTTTCGATCAAAACAACGCTTTTCGTATTCTCTGTCGCTGTCAGACACGCTCGCGTCAAGTTCGCGTCACGCGTGCGTGTTTTGGATCTTTGGATCGCAACATGATCGGTATTCTACTATTCGTTTGACGTTTCAAAATGACAGTATACAAGTTTCAATTCGATCAACGTGCAGTTTTAATGTAATATTCATTGAAATGTGATCGATTCCATTCGATTATTCAGTGGGCAATATAATTTTTCTCTCCTGGTTTGGTTGTCGTACAGTTGAAGTGCAGTTCACGCGCAGCTTACGCGCAGTTCAAAGATTACATACCGTTTATCACTCGAACGTGAACTTAACTGCAACTGCACTACTACTTCATCGGCGCGTCATAAAATTACGTGAATTAGCCTTCTGGCCGTCGCGTCGCTGAATATGAGTATTTTAGATGAAACCACTGCTTTTCTAACAACCCAATTACTAAGCCAATAACCTTTTGGTAAGCCTGATTGTAAGAGTTTTCAGGCTATTACCAATAGCGATTGTCAAAGATCTGGCAATTGACAGTTGAGGTAAAAGACTGTGCTTTCAGAGGCACGTAATAGACCACAGACCGGCCACGACAAGCGAAGCCTATAAGTTCAAGCATGAGAGCACACTCTAGTTTGTAGTTATATGAAAGGTAAAATAAGAATGGATAAATGTTTCATTGATGATACTCGATCATTTCATTGTTACGGGTCACTGAAATTAAATCTGCTCGAAATTAACAAAAATCTGATTTTTGTGAAGTATGATAAGGTACTTATAAATAAAAGCCGATATTTCCGTTTTAGAAAATATAATTATGTTTAAGGCCTCACAGGGAAAAGTATTTTTCACCTCACCCGCTCGGAAAGATTCTATTTCTCATTCAAAATCTGAGCGCAAAACTCCATTTTGTGCTCTAGAGCACAAAGTGTTGTTTAAAATTCGAACACGTCTTGTATTCAATTGTTTTCTACTTTTCTACACTGGCAGGCGAGCCGCCCCCACTGCATTTCCTCGCTGTGTGAGGTGAAAAGTTGTGTGTTGCACTCGGCAGCAAAGTCTTTCTGCGTCTCGTACCTTTGAAAACTTCGCATCGCTCAGGATTCTATATTTGAACCGCTCGATTCTCTCGCGGTTCAATCTTAGAATCCTTCGCTCGCTCAGTTTTCAATTCAAGTACTCGCGCCAAAAATCAACTTTGCAGCCTTGCATAACAAATAACTATTTATTAACACAAACTTTTCCTCTGGGGAATAATATTTATATTAACTTGTAACAAAATGGGTCAAGTTTGCTCATATCTTATGCATGGCGGGTTTCCGGCTAAACAGCTCAGATGGGACTCAACGAAACAGGATGAAACATAGATTTTATTATGCAAAAGTTAAGTAAAGAATATTGTTTTGAGAAGGAAATAAATAACTTAGGGATTTTATATATTTTGTTTGTCAAATGTTAAAATACAAATACGTATTTATCTAACCCAAAAATGTTAATATTATTATATTTCTTAACCAGTCCATATCTGGGAGCAAGAGAAGTTGCGATTTAGAATGTGGTGCATTATTGGCCCACTACCTCTCACAGAGAGGAGGCCAGTGTCCCAAAAGTGTGAACTTTAAAGGTTGATGATGATGCAGTGAGACACACAATATTCTGATGTCTTTTCTGCTTTTTGTTATATATATTTATATATATTTTTGTTATATATATATATTTTTTTTTCTTTTCTGCTTTTTGTTATTTATATTTTGGTATATTTTTCTCTTTTTAATCGAGGCTTATGCCAAATAAATGCTTTTTTTTCTCTCCCAGGTCACAGATAAAACAACGAAAAGTCGTGTCCTAAAAAATCACTATTCATTGAATAGTTTCAACGTTTCCGCTTTCCACATTAAAATAAACGTACATACATCACTTCCGCCCCATATCGCTTTCACACGTATTTTACTACTGAAAAGGTAACATTTTATACGTATGTTAAAATAACCTTTCCATAAATAAATTCAGTTTCATGTATAATGTTTACCCGTGTTGAGAAGGATTTTGTGATATTTTATTGCTATAATACCCAATTGGGTAGAGGACACAGTAAGTTGGATGTATAAATACAGCATCAGAAGAAGTAGTGGAGTTTTTAAAAGGTTTCTGTTTTATTTGGTGGCCATTCATCTATCCTACTACTATAATTATAAAGGCGAAAGTTTGTAAGTCTGGATGTATGGATGTTTGTTACTCTTTCACGCAAAAACCACTGAACGGATTTGGCTAAAATTTGGTAAACAGATAGTTTATAACCTGGATTAACACATAGGATAGTTTTTATCCCGATTTTATGTTCCCGTGGGATAATTTTCGAGTTGTAGCGGGTGAAGCCGCTGGCAACAGCTAGTACATAATAATTATTTAAAAACTAGCTGTGCCTGTGTGTGTGTGTGTGTACTTCATTCGCGTGGATGTCGGAACTCAACAATGTATTTTTTTAAACAAAGGACTTTTTCTAAAATAAAAGTAGCCTAAGTAACTCCTTATTACATCAGCTACCTGCCAATAGAAATCCCATCAATTGGCCCAGCCATTTCAGAGATTAGCCATTAAAACAGACAAACAGCAAGACAGACAAAAATTGTAAAAAAAAATATTTTGGCGTATCTACCGTATAATTATTCGTATGCATGTAGTGAAAAACGTTTATTTCAATATTACAAACAGACACTCCAATTTTATTTATATGTATTTATAGAAGATGTAAGAATAGATAAAGTCCCAAAAAACCTGTCTTCCTGTACGTAATTGATTTTCACAAAAACTTAACTTATTTTTGTACCAGTTAAACTAACAGATAGTGCAATTCTTTTAAATTGAGTTAGGCTTAGGTAACGGTTTTATGTAAATTTACTGAAATCTTGGACGAATTTGCGGCCAGAGTCATCATCATCATCATCAGCCTATAATGTTCCCACTGCTGGGACACAGGCCTCCTCTCTTGTGAGAGGGAGTGGGCCATAATCCACCACGCGGGCCCAGTGCGGGTTGGCAGAGTGCTAGTATAGAATTGTGTCTTTCTCCTATTGCAGGCCCTGAACACTTTAGGACTATGACGCCCCAGTGAGACTGTCTAAACAGGCTACGGCAGGCCTAGAACGCAAAGCCTTTATTATCGTGGTGAAATCATCAAAATAAGTCTTTCCACCCAGAGTGGGGCGGGAGAGACTAACAGACTTATACTGACTAAAATTCACGGTGATTCTTTAACAGCCCTTTACGTTCCAGGGTCACGGTAGTCCCGCGACCCCAGCAGGCTTTGGCCCTCTAAGGAGGCCCCGTCAGATTGCTGACAGCTCTTGGAGGCATGCGTGGAACACGACGTGCCGTCGACCCGGGCATGGTCCATGATCGGACAGCGAGTCACCCATTACTCGCCGCCAGTCAATACATATAAGCCTGACAGTACCTTCGCCTCGACCGGTGGGTGGGATGACTAATTAATCTGATGATTTTTCATCTCAAAAAAATCTGTCCATATCCTGGCCAATGTGCCCGATTGGCTTAATACCTATTATAGCAGAAATGTATTGTGCTTGTTTTTGCTTTGCCTTTGCAAGTAGGTACCTACTAAAACTGGAATTTGTTCTTTCATATCCATCTTAACATAAGACCATGCATTCGTCCATAAATCCGTATGGCAACAATGTGTCGAAACCCTGCTCTCTATTATTTCTACGACTTATAGAGCTGTGCCGAGATCCGCATATGCATTGTTAACGATTGTATCTGTTCCGTGCATATTTCCAGTGAAATGGAATACCTTGATATTCTGTTTTCTTTGTGATAATATTTACGAGGATAACAATTGTTTTGGTTGGTATGGAAATACATATAAATATAGTTTTTTCTTCTGCGAATGGTAATTGTTAACTTTTTTTATTTATTTAGTTGCGTTATATCAAAAGGGGTTTTGAACGACAACGTGGATTTTAGTCAGTACAAGTCTGACGGTCCCGCCTGCCCGATGATTATTAATTTAATAAAATTGATGATTTTACAACGCAAAAAAGGACAAAAAAATGTATTTCAAATTTTTTGTGTGTACAGACAGTTAAATTGGATAATAATTATATTAGCCGCCCCGGTTACAAGCACAAAAAAGTCATGACAAATGGGAATTTTTCCATGGGTAACAGATTTGTTGGAATAATTTTTTCCTATATCTTTAACAATAGCCATATTTCAGTCATTTCACGCAACACGTTAATACATTAGACACGAAAACCTCCCTCATGGATCATTCCGTCTATTAGTGAAAATTGTAACAAAATCTGTGTACGGTAGTTTTCGAGTTAATCTCGTTCACACAGATAGGCAGGCTTATTTATCCTGGTAAAATCATCAAATGTGTCCTTAGCCCAGGATGGGGCGGGAGGGACTGTCAGACTCGTACTGAATAAAATCCACGGTGATACTACAATAGCCCTTTACGTACCAGGGCCACGGTTACCTGGTGAGACAGCCCCGCGACCCCGGAGACAGGCAGGTTTTATGAGGGTTATGTTTTAAAATGTGCAATGGGCTTCAACGTTTGGGTATCCTACCTGTCTGACTGTACATAAGGGTGATATTATTATCAACTGAAAAACGTCATAATGTGGTGTCAATTCTTACCTATTGGCTCTGGAACATGGACTCTCGATATGGTACTGGGAGAGGCATCCGAGAAATCGATCCTTCTTGGACTTCTCCAGTTCCAGCAGATCCAGTTGTTTGTTGTTGATGCAGTACTGTTCCCGGAACTCCTAGAACAAGGACAAAAAATACATATAAAACTGTGTGTATTAACATTTAAACTCGCATACAGAAACTAGCAACTCAAATTGGCAATAAGTTGAAGTGGCAGTGGGCAGGCCACATAGACAAAAGAAAAAAAAAAACATTAAATAAGTCCTCCCGCCCTGGTGGAGCGGAAAATACTGTTAGACTGTTATTGACTAAAATCCACCGTGTTCCTTCAGTTGCCTTTTGCGTTCCAGGGCCGTGGTGTCCTTTTAAGACAGTCCCGCGACGTAGCTTTGATAACCTTAGAAACTCAGTGATCTGGGTGATCAAAGTTGGTATAAAACCATTTGTTGATCAAATTACGATTATGTTCTCAGTCTGTTTTCCATTTATACATTTTAGGTGATTTATTTTATATATTGCATCCTCAGTTCAAAGAAATAGGCAGAGATAATCAAATCGAATTACATTCCATATAATGTTTTCTTTGTTTTTGAGAATAACTTTTACAATTTTTAAAGACAACAACAACGACGCGTAGCTTAGTACGACGCGTAGCTTAGTACGACGCGTAGCTTGGTACTGTCGCGAGTTTGTATTCACTTTTGATTTTATATTTGCTTTTGGTGACACACTCGCGTGTTCTGAGCGCTCTATCTGCCTATTTCTTTGATCTGAGGTTGCATCGATAGAATTGTCCAATTCATCAAATTATTCCAATTTCACCAATTTATTACCCACCTAGTGCTTTCAATAAAAGTCCACAGTCTCGATACTAATATCCGTACTATCCGTAGGCTGTGTAAATATTTGCTCCGATACGAAATTGCACCCCGTTTAAAGCTGTACTAACTAACTGAGCATCAAAATCGATTCTCAATCCACCTAAGTAGTTCCCGTTCATTTGAATGAACGTTCGAACTGTCCTCGACGGTCAAAGTTTGTACTGTTATTTGAAGATGAAATAATTTGGTATGAGACAACTTCGAGTGATATAAAACCAATAATATGAGTATAAGCGGTTATTAATAAAAAAACGCTCTTAAGCTATTGTCAAACAGACAGGCGAAGCGAATGCGATCCGAAGCGTTTTTATTTGTAATGTATGAAATTGCTCGAAACCAGTCACATAGACTATCGGATCGATCCGATAGTCTATGTAACTGGCTTTAAACAATTCCATACATTACAAACAAAAACGCCTCGCTTCGTGTTCGCCACGCCTGTCTGTTTGATAATAGCTTTATAGAGTTTTACTTCTATTTCGTTTACAAACATTAAAACTTACAAACAGCTTAACTCGGAACAACTACCTGTAGACCATTCGAATGTTTATTCCGTGCGTGATTCAATTGGTGTATACACAAGAATTAAAATTGAATATACGGACACCAAACATACTGATACAACCTTCCTACTTTGGAAGATACACTATCCTGTTAGCCCTAGCTATCATTTTTAGGGCTGATTTTTTAATAGTTAAATAACATTTATCTGAGGAATAAAAATGGCGGTTTGACAGTTTATCTATGGAAAATATGTCAAACTGTTATTTTAATTCCTCAGATAAAAGTTATCTGACCATTGAAAAATCAGTCCTATGGAAAATATGTCAAACCGTTATTTTAAAGCCGGAAACACATTATTCAACACGCCACGCGACGCAACGTGTCGACACCCGATGTGCAGTGAGCGCGTGTCGTCGCGTCGGGTGTTCATAGTGTGATTCTGGTCATAGAAAACAATACATTTGATTTGACCCAACACGCATTACGTTTCATCATGAATAATGTCTTGTGAAACTGTAAAACTGTCGCATGTCGCATAACATCATTTGTTCTTGTAAAATCCTCGTGAACTACTCTCGTAAGGAACATGTTTCAGAACACACCAGTCTAAAACTATACGCTGGTTATTCCATATTTCCAATGGACTGCACCAATGGCCTACGCTCCCATTGTGCAAATGCATTTGTGCAATGCTTTCGGCAAATTCCAAAGCAAACTAAGGGCCAAAATTGATTCACTCGATGCGACTATCATCGTATCTGCGTGTGCTGTCGATGCAATCCTGCGCCAATATAGGAAAGAAATGGATGGTGCGACTGTAAGGCAAGCGTAACAATAATTACTCTTGCTTTTGGTTTAAGAGCATAATATTATGTCTTTATTAAAATTCCATTATTTAAACCCGTTATTTATTAAAATTACATGTTCTCTTACTCTCACCACTATGGGAATCCTTCATCAATAAAAACACTTGATTAGTTCATTTTCACTGTTATATTTCCATCAACCTCACGTGCACATAATATTAGTCTTTATAAAATAAACATTTAGAAAACTCATGATATTTTTTTTAACAACCATTCACCAATTTTTCTTTTGAAACTTAAAGTATTTTTATTTAATCTTTATATGGACTAATGCAGACACTATGGCTTAGTGTGTCTTTTCTTCTGATAAGTAATGTAAGGCATGTGCTTTTTTATATCAAAACGTTTGAAGTGAAAGTTACACTTTATCCTTGTAGTTTAATATCAAGAAATTATATTTTTATGACGTTTATCACTGTAATTTCAATTGAATTGACAGGCCTGTTGTTCTAGTAGTTAGTGACCCTGACTGCTATGCCGGGGGTCGTGGGTTCGATTCCCACCCAGGACAATTAATGTTTGTGTGATGAGCATGATCATTTGTTCTGTGTCTGGGTGTAATATTAATCTATATTATGTATGTATTTAGAAATATATAAGTATGTTTATTAGTTGTCTAGTACCCATAACACAAGCTCTGCTTAACTTGGGACTAGATGGCGTTGTGTGATAGTTGTGGAATATTATTATTAATTATGGTATGGTATGGTATAATTATATTTTTGAAAACTTCTTGTCGGCGCTATTAACGTCTCCGTGAATACGATACAGTTGATAGAATGGTGTTTAGCAGATAAATATAGTTAATTTCCATTTATTTCAACTCGACACACTTACACTAATTACTCACAAAATGAGTATTCTTATTTATTCATCGTTCGAACACAGAAGAAGAAGCGCATAATTTAAGATAGGTACTTTTTACGCATTTTTAAAGCTTTTTTTTTTAAGGTAAAATTCCACTACTACACTTTGTCCGGACTCGAACCTGCGTCCGGACAAAGTTAAATCTTTTTTCCATTTTCACGTCTTTCAGTAAAATTGCGCCATCTTATGCAAAAGTATCAAAGTAGTTTGACACTTCTACAAATAGATGGCGCAACGTTACCTAAAGACACACACACAAAATATTAAAATTTAATTGAGAATTTCATATTTAACAGTTACCACATAATAATAATAAAGGGCCTCATTTCATTTAAATTGCGTAATGGGCCTCTGCAAGATGGCTTCGGTTCCTGGCACACCCTTCAAAAGTCCGGGATCCCATTATCCCGAGATCTTAAAATAAATAAATAATAATATTCCAGAACTATCGCACAACGCCATCTAGTCCCAAGCTAAGCAGAGCTTGTGTTATGGGTACTAGACAACTGATAAACATACATATATATTTCTAAATACATACATATTATAGATAATTTACACCCAGACACAGAAATGATCGTGCTCATCACACAAACATTTGTCCTGGGTGGGAACCAAACCCACGACCTCCGGCATAGCAGTCAGGGTCACTATAACCACTAGACCAACAGGCCTGTCAACATGTCGTGACATTATTTGATATTTAAATTTTAATCATTCAACATGTTAATTTTTTTTTTTTTTTCAACTCACCCTTACCTTTTATTATTTATTAATAACATAAAACTTAAGTACTAAGAGTAAATATAATACTCTTAGAAGATTCGCAAGCTGAGAGGGCGGGGATATCGTCCGATAGTGGTGACGCAGCGAGTAGAGGGGGCGACACAACGTGAGCGGTGCGGTGTCGGAGCTCGATCACTTTTGCTTCGGTGCTCGGATGCGACGGACGTTAATTGGGAGCCGTGTAGTTTAAATTATTTCGGTGTCTAACGGTTTTTATATTAGTGCTGATTTTGTGATTAATAAATTAAAATCAAATAGTTCTAGGTAGATTTGCTTTTTCTTTTTAAAAAATTAAATAGACTTCTGGTCGATAAGATCAGAAGTGGGATAGGCTTAAAAATACACGCGACTTTGATCGTTCGCCATCTATTTTTGCAGTGAAGTGTTTCGTTTTGTTGTGAAGTGATTAAGTTTGAGTGCAATTTAAAAGTACCCTACCGCGTGTTAATTAGTGTATCAGTTTTTAGTTTTGTGCGTGTTCAAGCTAACGCCCTCGTGTTGGCTATATTGAGTTTTGTTTTCATCGTTAATTAAGTAACGTAGCGTACCAGGTTATAATAATTATGTCGGATCGTGAGCAAACACCGCGTGAAAATTCATCTAAGCGTAATTCTCGCGACCACCGTCGTAATGTGTCGCATAGCCGTCGCGATGTTCATACGAGGCGTCGAGACCGCTATCGTGAGACACGTAGCAGGTCCTCTAGGCATCGCCGCGATAGATCAGTGAGTTTTGAAAGTCCACGTAGGCGCCGCGAGTGTTCTTATGGGCGTCAGGACAACTATCGCCGCGATCCTATAAACGAAGTTCTTGATCGATTGAACGCTTTAGAGGAACGGTTGCCTCCTAACGAAGTACAGACGTCTACTCCCATGTCGTCGCATCCGTGCTCGAAGAGCTACACGCCAGCGCCGGTGTCGGCGGCCGCCGGGGAACCTGTTCCCAATATGGAAACACGCGCAGCGGGGACTGCCGCCTCCGAGGTGTCGCGTGAGGCTGACGCTGCGGACAGGATTGTTGGTGCACTTTCGTCCCTGATTCAAGTAAGATCGAACCATTATTATATTTCAAATTTTGATCCCAGTATACATGACTTTGATGTATGGTGTGCTGAAGTGGATAAGGGGCGCGAACTAAGTCATTGGGGCGATCGGGAATGCTTGGGACGAATTGGTGGCTGTTTGCGTGGTGATGCGAAAACATGGCTGAATGATTGGGTGACCAGTGACCGAACATGGACGAATTTTAAATCTGAATTTAGATCATTGTGTCCGCGTGAAGTTGATATGGCCACTGTGCTATATGAGGTCATGAGCACTAATTCAAACAAATTCACCACATACGCAGAATATGCCCGAAAGTCCTTATTGCGATTGAACATCGTCAGGGGGCTTTCGGATGAACTGAAAGCTGCCATAGTGATCCGTGGTATTTCCGATCCCCAAGTTAAAGCCGCGACCACAAACGCAAAACTGGGGTCAAAAGATCTAGTAGAGTTTTTGTCGGTATATTCGAAACCTAAAAGTGCACCTTCCACTACAAGCAATCCTGTTCGTACGTCAAACTCAAATACTTCTGATCCGCGTAAGCGCAAGGCCGCTGCGCAATATGGTCGGTTGACTTGTTTTTCCTGTGGAGACGTAGGTCATAAACAGGTTCACTGTCCCAAAAGGTCTGCTAAGGAATCGAACTCTGTGGATTCCCAAGCAAAAACCGAGCACGACTCACGTACTACCAAGTCGGTTTCTAAAGTCGCGAAAATTTGTACCTTCTGTAAGAAGACTGGGCATTCTGTCGAAACCTGCTTTATTAAAGAACGTTCAGAATCTAAATCTCAGAACAAAAATAAAACCAGTAACGTAAATTTTTGCTCAGAATCTGCTCCAGACAAAACAATGTGATGTCTGCCGTCATTCAGAATGTACCCGTAGATGTTTTAGTTGATTCCGGTTCTGATATTTCCCTTATATCTGATTCCGTTTTGAAGCATTTTAGTTTGAATAAGATTCCTACCTATCGCCGCATGCGAGGTATTGGAAGTCAGGACATAGAGTCTACATCATTTGTAAACACTATCATTGAGTTTCCCGAACTTTCTTTAGACATAGACTTGTATGTCGTATCCCCGAATTGTATCCAAGCCCCAATCCTCATAGGCACAGATGTTTTAAATCGTGCTGGGGTTACATATATTCGGACGAATGACTCCCAACGCTTGATTAGAGTATCACAAATACAAAACGTGTTAACTGTGGAGTTCACTAAGATAAACACGCCTTTGGTCGGCAATGAAAAAGAGCGTTTGCTAGCTCTGTTAAATGAATTTCCCAAAACATTCACCACTGGGACAGCGACCTCTACGGTTAATACGGGTAGTATGGAAATCAAGCTGAACAGTGATATTCCAGTTAACTATCGGCCTTATAAACTCTCTGCAGATGAAAAACGTCGCGTTCGCGAGATTATAAATGATCTGTTGAGTAAAGGCGTGATCCGAGAGTCGCAGTCCGATTACGCGAGTCCTATCATTCTAGTTAAGAAAAAGGACGGGTCTGATAGGATGTGCGTCGACTACCGGGCTCTAAACGCTGTCACTATTAAAGAACGATTCCCGTTACCGCTTATTGACGACCACATTGATAGATTGGGAAGTTTTAGATATTTTACCAGTCTAGACATGGCCACCGGCTTCCATCAGTTGCCGATGAAGGATGATGACTCTATAAGCAAAACTGCATTCGTAACGCCTGAAGGGCATTACGAATATTTAAAAATGCCTTATGGGCTCGCTAATGCTCCCATAGTTTATCAGAGAGTCATTACCAAAACTTTGAAGCAGCTTATGGATACCGGTAATGTGCTAATTTATATTGATGACGTCCTTATAATGTCCAATTCTGTCGATGATGGCCTGAAAACTTTACGCGAGGTGTTAAAAACCCTAACTGACGCCGGATTTTCAGTAAATCTGAAAAAGTGTACGTTTTTGGACACTGAGCTTGAATATCTTGGTCGACTTATTGGTCATGGTCAGGTACGGCCGAGCCCAAGTAAGACTGAAGCTCTTGTTAAGTCTCCGAAACCATCTAATGTAAGAGAGGTTCGTCAGTTCCTGGGATTGGCGGGCTACTTTCGCAGATACATAGCAGGCTATGCCTCAAAAACCGCTTGTATTGCCAAGCTGCTCAGGAAAGGCGAACCTTTCAAATGGGGAGCGGAACAAGACCTGGCACGTGACTATGTTATAAAAAGTTTAACAGAGGAGCCAGTTTTAGCAATTTTCGATCCCAAATTGCCCACCGAGCTTCATACCGACGCGAGTGCTATCGGTTACGGTGCGATTCTAATGCAAGAACACGAGGGTAAACGGAAGCGAGTTGTCGGCTATTTTAGTAAATCCACACAGGGCGCAGAGTCTCGTTACCACAGCTACGAACTCGAGACGTTAGCAATTGTTCGCGCATTACAACATTTTCGGCACTACTTAATTGGAATTAAGTTCAAAATTGTCACCGATTGTAACTCACTGAAGTTGACCGAGCGTAAAAGAGACTTATTGCCACGTGTTGCGCGCTGGTGGATCTACATGCAGGATTTTCACTTCACATTAGAGTATCGGAAGGGTTGCCTCATGCAACATGCAGACTTTTTGAGCCGACAGCCCGCTACTGTTCTCCAAATACAAAATCCAAGAAATTGGGCGAAGATTGCTCAGACGGCTGATTCGGAAACTCAAGGCTTAATGGAAAGGCTGAGAGATGGCCAATTAGATGCCTCCCGGTTTATAATCAAAAATGATTTGTTATACTATAAGTATGTGACTACTGGTGAGGATGCGCGCTTTTTATGTTTTATTCCAAAAGGTCACAGACTTAGTTTGTTAAGAGTATTCCACGATGATCACGATCACATTGGAATAGATAAAACGACAGAGCTCATATTGCGTCATTTTTGGTTTCCCGGTCTGAGACCATTTGTAAAAAAATATATCGGTCATTGCATTGTTTGCTTGTCGCACAAGAAAGTACCTCGAGCCCCCAGCCAACCTATTGAATCCTGGACGAAGCCCGAAATACCATTTTCAGTGATTCACACTGACGTTCTTGGACCTTTAACGGAGTCAAACGGGTTCCGGTATATACTCCTCGTTGTAGATTCCTTCTCAAAATATTGCCTCTTATACGCTCTATACAGGCAAGATACAGTTGAATTGAAGCGGGTATTTTCAAACACAATCTCACTTTTTGGTACTCCGTCAACAATTATTTGTGATCGGGCCAGGATGTTTGAAAGCGCTTCCTTTCAAAGCTGGGTCACTGAGTTAGGCTGTGACGTGCATTTTATCACGCCGGAAATGCACCGTGAGAATGGGCAGGTCGAGCGTTACTGCCGGACGGTCCTCAATATGTTGCGTATCGAGGTGAACAACAAGGGTGCTCAGTGGTCTGATACATTATGGAAGATTCAGCTAACTCTGAACATAACGAAGCAGGCCACGACCCACACCTCACCCCTACAGTTGCTGACTGGTGTCGAAGGCACGACACCAGCCCTGAGATCTCTGGTACGAGATGTCGCCCTGAATGACTCTCACTCCAACCGAGAAGCGCTGCTCACACTAAGGAGACAGAGGACATCTGAGTTGCTGGCTGAAAATCAGCAGCGACAGGATGCATATGTGAACGAACGTCGTCGACAGCCACGTACGTTCACTGTCGGCAGTTTCGTTTTTGTTAGCAAAGGATCTCAAAGCACTGGGAAGTTGGACTCCGGGATGCGCGGCCCCTATAGGGTTGTGCAAGCATTACCCCATCACCGGTACGAGCTTGAGCTGTTGGCTGGCTCTTACGGGAAGAAGACTCAAACTGCCGCAGAACACATGGTTCAGTGGCGTGGTGAGTGGACCCCGGATGCGTGTGAAGCGTTTTTCGGTGACGGTGAGTAGTTTAAGTAACCCCGACCAGTGGTTACTTGCCCCGACCAGTGGCATTAGTTGTTATAGCCCCGACCAGTGGCTACTTGCCCCGACCAGTGGCATTAGTTGTTATAGCCCCGACCAGTGGCTACTTGCCCCGACCAGTGGCATTTGTTGTTATAGCCCCGACCAGTGGCTACTTGCCCCGACCAGTGGCATTTGTTGTTATAGCCCCGACCAGTGGCTAGTTGCCCCGACCAGTGGCAATTGTTATTTTAGCCCCGACCAGTGGCTAGTTGCCCCGACCAGTGGCAATTTTGGTTCTTATGGCCTCGACATTATGGCTGCCTGGAGCCCTGCTAGTGGATTCCAGGGTGATGTTGTGGATGTTTCGGTAATGATTGAGGTCCGGAACTCTTTCATTGGCGATACAATTCACAAAGTGCTGTCTATTTTGATGCAATTGTTTGTAATTTCATCTCTATGGACAGTTAGACTTCAGCCTCGCAGAATAGCTCATAATAGTGTCTGATCCATTATGTTTTAGATGACGAGTTTACCAATGAGGATCAAAGTGCAGAAGACCAGGCAGAAAACAGCCCGTGTGTGATGGATGGGCCGAGCGAGGATCAGCAAGCAAGGAGAGAAAGCCAAGCTGACGAGGACGTGCAGCTGTCAGGAAAGGCCGTCTTAGAAGATTCGCAAGCTGAGAGGGCGGGGATATCGTCCGATAGTGGTGACGCAGCGAGTAGAGGGGGCGACACAACGTGAGCGGTGCGGTGTCGGAGCTCGATCACTTTTGCTTCGGTGCTCGGATGCGACGGACGTTAATTGGGAGCCGTGTAGTTTAAATTATTTCGGTGTCTAACGGTTTTTATATTAGTGCTGATTTTGTGATTAATAAATTAAAATCAAATAGTTCTAGGTAGATTTGCTTTTTCTTTTTAAAAAATTAAATAGACTTCTGGTCGATAAGAATACATAATCTAAACTATAAATTGATATTGATCTAATTAAAGTAAAAAAGTAATTAAGACAATTCCAAACGAGCTTTAAGTGCTAACGCTTAGTTAAGCAATATCTAAGGGTGCGTCCACATCTGGCGAATGTGCCGCGAATGTGCAGCTCGCGAGCCGTTTGCGACCTGCCCGCGAGCTGCGCGCGTGCATTTTTGTTCATGCGCCGCTTCTGCGCCGCCCGCGCGCAGTTCGCGCGCGACCTAAGCGCCGTACGCGATCAGCGCGCGGGCGGCGCGCTAGTTATTTCGCTCAGTTCGTTTCTGATTACTGGAGGCCATAGAGTACATTTGTATGTAGGGGTATAGAGACTTCACTTGACCTCAACGACAAGCGCCATCTGATGTCCAGTACCAGAACTTGCGGTGCATGTGTGTGTCTATAGATACATACATATTACACACATTTATGTGCAGTATCCTAGAAAGGGATAGCTATATAGCTATCCCTTTCTTTCTTCTCTTATAATAATATAATGTTTATTTTGTTTAGAATAAAACACAAAATTGAGTATTACAACATTTTATTAAGTTTGTAGAAACTAAACAAACAACTTAACACACAACAGATAACACTAGGTCACAGGAAATTCCAATGAAAAACTCCATGAGTCCAAGAGAATGCACGGGCACTGCACGAGTAATTACCCTGATACCCTCCTTTGCGTCGCGCAGTCGGGTAAAAAGAACACAATGAATCCACAATAATTCAAATAACATAGCCACTATCCAGGTCGTAAATGAAAATCACGGTTAAAACTTTCTCAATACATTAAACAAAACATAAAATATCGAGTTTGACACAAGTGGACACAAGACATGGGTAACCATGGTAACAAAAACAATAATTTCGGAATGGCCGACAAGGAAGTTCCGTATTACCTGGTTCATTGAAGAAAGGATTCTTAAATGGCGGCGCTTATCGTGTTTTCTCGCTCGCACACTAGTGCCGTCTATACTCACTCCCGCGAGTAGCGTAAGCAGAAAAAAAATTAGTCTTGATGTCTTGACGCGCTCAGTGATCTTTTTTAAGAATATTTACTCTAGTTTTCTGTTATTTTTCCGTTGTTACCTGTTGATTATTGTTGTTTTAATTTTGTTTTATTGTTAGGTTAAGTTTGAGAAATTATTGTGACCCAGTCTTGTTTTTATTATTTTTAATTTGAAAAAATCTTTAATTTGAAATCTTATATGCTGACTGTAGTATCTGTCAGCGCAAGTACAAGCCGCCATTTTAGAATCCTTTCTTCAATGCTTCGGCTTATAACAAACATTTTTTACAGTGCCAATATTTGACTTGAAATTGTAATTTGTAAACTATGTTATAAATTTACAGTAAGTCTAAAATTTAAATAGTTGTTTTAATTATCGCTCAGTTTATTTCTTCGAGAGCAAGAAATAAAAATTATCACAACGAATTATGTCAATTTACTTCGGCTTATGTTTCAATGCGTGCGTAAAATGAAACGTATCATTATTTTACTACGGGTCAGTGTTGTCATAGAAATATTTTATACAATATTGTCTTCATTTTCTTTCAAAATAGGATTTTGCCACCAACGCCGCGGTTGTCTCTTTTTTTTCCTTTTTATCAGTAATATAACAGCTAATGATGCAGCAATTATATTAAAAACACTAGTGTCGTCTGACATCTTCGATAGTACTGAGCCAGTAAACGGAACTGTAAGGGCGAGAACTGAGTAAGCGCAGATCGTGCGCCGCTCGCGCGCTCTTTATGAGCCTTGTATGAGTTGCGCTAAAGAGGCGCACCAAACCATTGCAGTGACTGCAGGCGCGCAGCTCGCGGGCAGCTCGCAAACGGCTCGCGAGCTGCACATTCGCGGCACATTCGCCAGATGTGGACGCACCCTAAGGCGATAAAGTCTGTAACAAAAGCACTCAATTCAACGACTTAGCGTTTTAAATGTTTCTAAACGAATTTCAAGAAAACAGTAAATTTATTCTAAGTTGTATTGGAAAGCAAATTAATTCATGGGCAAACGTTAATCAGCTTTTATTTTAAATCAAGATGATTGAGTGGCAATCGATATGGAGGTTTTAACATAATATATGATTTTGACAGTTAATTCACTTGTGTTTTTTTATTTGTTATCTCCTGCAAGTTTATCTTGATGTTCCACGTTTTATTGCACTAGTTATTTCTTTATTTGCTTCTGAATATCGGAATTGGAACAAGAGTCTGTGACGGGGCAGTGATAGTTATGTTTACTCTGCATTTCAGTTCGCAGGCGATCAAAAACAGTACAGTATCCTTCAACATACGTTTACGTCGGATAACCCGTACCTGATCCGATGGTCGTTATGCCAACACGTTGACAGTTGGCTTAAGTACCTCAAGCACCTGAGAAAGCATTGGAACACGGTACATGGTCAGGTTGTTTCTATTTTCTGTAGGCCTTGTCTGAGCACAGGACATTCTCTTTGATGAATTGAGTCCACCGCATATGCAGCAAACTTTCGCTTGTAACTAGAACCCTACTTAGGTCCTAAGCTGTTCAGTGGCATCCATATTGTTGGCATCTATTTTTCAAGGTTTTATGTCTCGGTTTCATCAGATTTATTGTGATTCTGAAACATAACTCCGACAAACGTTTCTCCGCTTAACGATTCGCCGACACAACGATTCATTCCTGGACGGTTTTCAACGACAGAACCTTTCCTCGACGAACGTTTCGCCGACAGAACGATTAAGTCATGAGTATTTTGTTTCATGAAGTATTGTTTAAATGAAGCCATTTAGACGAAGCCCCGCTGCGCGGGGATTCTATTTCTGTGTTCAGGGTTTAAAGGAACCTAACTAACCGAACCTCAGGGTGCCCTCAGGGGCACCCTGAGGTTCGGTTAGTTAGGTAACTAAATCCGACATCAGTGTCGGATTTAGTTACTAGTATTATAATGTCAAACCGTGTCTTTGTTGACGAATCGTTCTGCGGTGAAAGTTTTTGTCGTCGAACCGTCCGGGAATGAATCGTTGTGTCGGCGAATCGTTAAGCGGAGAAACGTTTGTCGGAGTTATGTTTCAGAGTGATTTATTGTTCCTGTAACATTTTTTTTTTTAGCTTGGTAATATCATCAAATGAGTACTAACCCAGGTCAGGGCGGGAGGCTGTCAGACTCGTATTGACTAAAATCCACGATGTCTTTCAATAGCCCTTTAAGTTCCGGGGTCACGGTAATTCGTTAGTCCTACGACCCCAGCAGGCTTTGGCTCTCTATAGAGGGGCCCCGTCATAATGGTGACATTCTTTGAGGCGCGCGTGGAACACAACGCGCCGTCGACCTTGCATGGTCTATTGTCGGACAGCGAGTCGCCCATTACGTTTCTCTCAATCATGGTGGAGATTTTAATTGACAACATTTTTGATTTTAAAAACAAACAAGAGTTACTTGTGGAAATACATCCACCAGTATCAGGAACAAGGTCCGGGCTACCAATAGTGAGGGCTATTGAGAGAAGAATCTCCTCACAATACGCGCCGTGTCTAGAAGCACTGCTTTCTGAATTAAGCGCTTATTCCAGCTACCAAGCAACAGCTCCCTCAGAAACTAAGCCATTAGGATTATATTTATTCATTTTCTAACTTATTAAATACTTCTTCTAAATTTGAATATAAAATATCACATTCATTTCACATTCAAAAATATAATAAATCCAGTTTCGGAAACATGGTACAGTCGACAAAGTTGAATCATGACCCACCATACGCTTATTTTCTTACAGACTTTCAAATACAATTAGGTCCACATTCGCGTAAATATACATATCCATGGTAACGACTTTGATCTTTGTCAATTTGAAGGATTCAAACGATTTATTTTCAAAATGGGTCATGATTCAACTTTGTCGATTGTACAATCGGCAAAGTTGAATCATGACCCCATGACCCATTTTGGCAATAAATCGCTTGAATCCTTCAAAATAACAAAGATCAAAGTCGTTACCATGGTTACGCGAATGTGAACCTAATTGTATTTGAATGTCTGTAAGAAAATAAGCTTATGGTGGGTCACAATTAAACTTTATCGATTGTACAAACAGCTAATGGTGAGGGCTCCAGCGAGAGGACCCTCTCCACTTTGTGAGTCGTGTCCAAGAGTACTGCTCTTTGCATTAAGCCCTTGAGCCAGTCGTGCAATAAGAGCCTCTTAAATTGTTATTGCTCTTGACGATTAAGCCATTTATATAAATCATCATCATCTGCCAAGCCTTTTCCCAACTATATTGGGGTCGGCTTCCAATCGAACCAGATGCAGCTGAATATCAATATTTTACATGGAGCGACTGCCTATCGCACCTCCACAACCCAGTAACTGGGCAATACGATACCCCATGGTAAGACTTTACAGGTTGTCAGACTTTACAGCTTCTGACTAACAGTAACGACTGTCAAAGATCTACAAATGACAGCCGGAATCTTTACATGTTTTACGAGGCACGAAGGAAACTCGCAATGACAGATGGTCACCCATCCACAGACCAACCTCGGCAAGCGCTGCTTAACCCGGAAGATCGGCCTGTGCGGCTGTAATTATTTAGCCACGAGCTCCTAGTGTTAATTTAATAGAATAACTAACACCTAATCTATACTAATATTATAAAGAGGTAACATTTGTTTGTAAGTTTGTATGTAGGGGGTAATCTCCGGAAGTTATGAACCGATTTTAAAAATTGTTTCACTGGTAGAAAGCTACATTATCCGTGAGTGCTATAGGCTATAAATTATAAAGATATCATACATATTAGCCTAAATACTGCCCAACGAAGTGGGCACGGGTCAGCTAGTATTAATATAATAGTGTATTAAATAGCTCACCTGCTTTGAGTACATGGTAGTCTTACTGGCTGGCCGTTCGTCGCTGGCCCTCTGCCACTTTCTCCCCGCGTTCTCATCCTCTGACTCGTAGCCTTTGGCCGAATGTGCTATGTCCGCCTGGAAAGAGACATGAAAAAGATATTTTTTGCACATCATGAACATTAGAATGATTGAAGCGTTTTTATTAGTTTGAAAATAGTAATTATAAACGTTAGGAATTTTGAAATTTCGGAATTATGAAAATCGGAATAATGATCCATCGGAGTTGTTATATTAGGAATTTTGAACCATTCGGAATTATGAAAATCCGTATTTTGAAATTCATATTTATGAATTTCGGAATAAAGTTTTTCGTGTTATCGTAGTGTACCCATTTTGAAAAGTCGTTGTTTCATTTGTACGGCCAGAATAGTTCTTAATTTTGTCTAAAAAATAGAGTCGCTTTTCGAGCTTGTAAGTGTTCCATAAACTTAATGATTTCAGTTCCTTTTTATTTTCATTGAGTTCGCTCTTTGCCTCAACCCAGGCTTGGGCAAATCTAAGATATAAAGAGGTTATTTACAAGGAACTGGAACTCCTGCGCACCGACGGAACACAGAACAAATTTTAACTGCGCATATTTGAAATCAACTACAAAGATAAACAACCATCTTTGTGACTTCAAAGTCAATGCGTCTGCAGAAACGAAACACAAGTAGGTTAACCATTTCAAATTTATAATAGAGCATCTAAAGCAATACATTTTCCACTAGGACCAAGTTTCTCACAACTTTTCAATCAAATCGTTGTACCGTTGAACAACAGACAGCAGAAACCAATCACAGGGCAAAGTTTTATCGGTCTTCCAAGTCTTCGTACAAACGAACTGAATTTCTACAAATTGCAGGCTCAATCCAGCACAACTTTAAGCATTTGCATCGGCGATACCATCTATTGGTTCAAGTTTAATTGCAACCAAGTTTCACTGGCAATGGAATGATCCGACACTTTCTTTTGAGTAGGATTTGGGAGATCTGTGTTTCTCATTAATGAAAAGCTTTGTAATGAATGACTGTCTTGTTTGTAGCATGTAGTAGTACTTTTTTGTTTGTAACAAAAAAAAATAGGAAAACTTAATTTTTTTAATAGGTATTCCTTTAAGAAGTCGGTTAAAAAACCGACTTCTTAAAGGAATACGTTCTCAATTCGATCTGTTTTTAATATGTAGGTAATCGTATTTTTTTTTACACATACATTCGATTATGTCAGAACTTTCAAAAACAGTGTTAAATTTATTTGTTGTAATTTCATTTGTTATAATAATCTAGAGAATAGTATTGACATTGCCAATTAGCAATTTAAAACTGGCAACAAATATTTAACACTACTTACGAACATTTGTAATACCAGAAACATAGCAGCTGTTTGCCTGTTTTTAAAATGAATAAAAATATCTTAGGTGCTTTTAAGAACTTATGGAACAGTAGTGGTAGCCAAATTTAAATATTGTGGGTTATCGAATTTAGACGAGTAGGTACGTTAGTTTCACCAAAACCTTTTCATTATTTTAAATTAAAATCGATTTTAATTAAACTTATATTTAGGGATTCGTTTGAGGATGCGGTTGCGAACGCGGGTAGCCGCATTGCGGGGGCAACCGCATTCGCAACCGCAACGTGCGGTTGAAGAACCGTTGCGATTTGCGGTCATACCGATCCATTTCAAAGATGGACGTAGACGAAGTTGCAGCTATTTACTACATGAATACTCTGGTAATTTGGTGTTCCAAATTGCTGGCCGACTCTGGATTTCGATGATATTTTTTCGGTATCGAATTCCATTTAACTAGACGAGACCGACGTGCCACGTGCATGTGCACGTGGTACGTCGGTCTCGTCTCGTCTGCGGCTGCCCGCCATTGAGTGAGGTTATGTAACCTCACTCAATGGCGGGCAGCCGCAGACTGAGCCGCACAGTGTGTATAGCAACCGTCCGGGTGGCCGTCACTCGGGCCGCAGCCCTCCAAGCGACCGGAATGATCTGCGGGTAGCCGCATCACAGTACGCATAGAAATGAATATTACGTACAATTGTGCTTGCGGGCAGCCGCATTGCGGGTAACCGCATAGTGCGTATGAGGCCTAAGACTCAAAATTCTTTCTCTAAGTTCAGAATTAAAATATTAAAAGAAGAATGCCAAAAAAAAACCCAGAGTCGATTAAAATAATTTATGAACAACAAAATAGACCTTAAGTTAGAGGACATGAATACGCTATTCGTTTCGCATAAAACCATAACCAAACAGGCCAGCAGCATATACAGGGTGAAAATTTTTCAACTGGGCGTGGATGGCTATATCCGAAATTATGAGGAATATCAAAAAACGTTGAAAGGAGTCTCGAGCCCAATTTTAAAGAAAACTAGAACTGCATCATTGAATTTAGAAAAATCAATCATCCTGGGGGCCAATTCTCGATTTTCGCCATTTTTCTCGAGTTCGAGATTGTAAGTCTATCTCTATGTCTATTAAAAATATCTCTATCTCTACCAAGAAATGTCGAATTGAGCAGAAATCCGTATTCTCAGTCAAAATAGAAATAAATGTCACGAAAATGTCGAGTCGAGTGAAGATAATGTTACCATTATGAAGAATAGCACGTTCCGTTTTAGGTAACTATAGGTTAATGAATGATTTTGTTTTAAAACGCTGACTAAATCTAATTATTTAAGGATGAAACGAAACGTTTTGTGTAAAAATAATCAGTTTGACAGTTGATTGTCTGTCAGGTCAGTGTCAGAATTTGCGTCTTTTGTTATGTTTACATGGACTCATGTGTTTATAAATCATTAGTGGGCTGTGCTGTTTTACATTTCATGATTTTCATTTTAACATGGAGGGGAATTATTTTAATGAATTCTGTTTCGCTCAAATCGTAAATCGACGGCGGGATAAGTGCGCTGTTGTCGCCGTGTATTGGCGAGTTGCTCGCCACTTTCCAACAACTCCGAGACAAAAATGCTATTGTTATTGTGATAAAAATGCTAATAAACTCGTCCATCTTTCAGTGGTTTCTAGTCCAATCGTGGGTACACAAATTACAGAGTTTGTTATTTGCGCGAAGGTCGTCGTTTCAAGAAAACACAATGCAAAAATCAAGAGTTTATCGAATTTCCAGTAGGTATGACATGCCAAGCCGTATTTTATTTAAAAACTAAAGAAAAGAAAACAGTGTACAATCCAAAACTCAACAAATTCACTCAGAAATTACGAATCTCTACAATCGACATTACATCTCTACTGCTCAGAAAACTCGACATGAATTCTAACGTTAGCCTTCGACAAAAATGTCGAATCCGACATCCCCAGAATAGCAACTTTTAAAATTTGTCGAAAAAATGACGTCATTAGTAATTTTTGTCGAATTCGACACCATGTCTAAAACCGAGAATTGGCCCCCTGGCCAGGAATCGAACCCACTAATTTTGGAAAAAAACACACCCTGTATTATTAAACCATTCGATAGTGTTCCTAATAAGGATCAAATTCTGCGAAGTAATCATATACGGCAAACTTAAGGAAATAGCTGATTTGAAACATTATTTATATAGTTGACTTGAAACATTATTCAAAATCGTAACTTATCAGTTACAATTTTTTTTTACTTGGTGATGGTTTAATCGAAAACTATTATTGGATTTGGGTTATAGTATGTATACTCTACCTTGCCACACATAAGTCGTTTTAATCGATTCTGGGTTTTTGCTCCATATATTTTTGGGCATTCCTCTTTAGCGAACTTTTTTGAACTAAACGACTAAAAGTAGTAAGCATGGTTTATTAAAAACAGCAGTAAATAAGTATTTTAACTTCAACAGCGCTGAGATAATTGAGCACTTATAATGAGTTCTGAGTAAAATAACTTTTCTACAGTTTGCATAGGCCGACGACATTGCTTCAGGGTAACGCCTTTGTTTTTCAGTGCAATGGCATTTCATTTTCATAATTTATTTATTCTAGGACTGGAAGATGGCATCCGAGTGTTATTATTACCTTATTACGGTGGGTTTAATGGAGCTCGTTTTTTTAAAGAAACGTTGCCCCCACAGTTGGAATTTTATCTTGAAACTCATATAACGCACCAATACCCCGAAACAAGTTCTTGTAGATCATAGAAAAAGTTCCGTGCGGGAACTGAACCCGCGACACGCACCGCAGCGGTCAATTGCTTAGCCACTGCGTCACTGTGCCGTCATTCGTGCTTAATTGAAGAAATGTTTTCAATTAAGTTTATATAGTTCAGTGGCAGCGTCTCATCTTGTAGTTTTATCAAGTATTTTGGTACTTACTTCATCATCATCATCAGCCTATATTGTTCCCACTGCTGGGACACAGGCCTCCTCTCTGTGAGAGGGAGTGGGCCATAATCCACCACGCGGGCCCAGTGCGGGTTGGTGGATGTCACATGTCTTCGAATTTTTGGTTCTAGGACATGCCGGTTTCCTCACGATGTTTTCCTTCACCGTTTTGAGAGCAGTGGTGATGAAATAAATTACACAAAGTAATGCGCCTGGCGGGGTTCGAACCCACGACCTACAACTCGTAAGTCGGGACCGATACCACTGGGCCACCACTGCTCCCCACCACCGCTGCTCTGGACTTACTTACCTACTCATAATTATGCTTTTTTCAAATAAGTACCCTATTCCGTCCCACTGCTGGGCATGTACAGTCGAATTCCAAAATCCTTCTTCCATTTCTGAAAGCAATAGCCTGACGCTTCGCTGTGACTTACGACCTTTTATTATAAGTTGTTACTATACAAATCAAAGGAACTTACGGTATACTTCATAATTTCAACCTTCTTCTACAAGTAATGCTGGCGCAGTGGTTAAGGTGCTCGGGTATATCCTTCACCGGCGAAGGATCGATCCTCACCTTTTTCTAATTGCTTTTATTTTATTTTAATAATTTTAAATAATTGCTTTATTCTTTTTGTTATTTTTCATGCATTTTTTTGTAGAAATTTGATAAATAAAATTGTTTTTTTTTTTAATAATTACTAATACTAGTCATTAGAGTTACGTGTCGACCGTTATCATCATTTAAGAATAATAAAGTTTTGTAGGTAGATCAGAGAAAACAAAACAAAAGTTACAAAAGTAAATTATTTCGATTTGTGAGGTGGACATAACTATGTTAGATCGTTTGGAATCTCATAATAGAACGTTGTTGATTCCTGGTTATTTTGTGTGACGATTGTTTACATCTATTACGCTGTTTTAATGTTATTGTTTTGCTGTGAAATATTAACAGTGGGAATAATATAATCACTGAGGGTGAATAATATAGCCGTGCATAAATATGGATGAAACAATACAAATATTAAATTAAACCGGGCTAAGTGTGAGTATTAACATTTAATTTTTAGTTATTTCACATGTTAATATATTTATTAGATAAGATTCCCTACAATAGGTTTGTTTAAAAGATAGTAATACGTGTTATTTTTTCTTTTAGTAAAATAAATTATCAGTTGTATTCTGCATAAAGATAATAATAGTATTCCATGTTTTGTTCTAGTGAAATACTGTGAGTCCTGTGGATATGAGATACGAGGAACGACAAGCGCTATTGCTAAGCTAGTCGAGAGCAAAGTCCAACACCGACGGTTGTCAGACATCCTATTAAAATTATGGTGAATGAATACGAAGGAAATAGCTTCCCCCAATGAGTAACTAATTCAACACGAAATGAATAACCGTTTAGTTTCACCGTGCACTCAAGACAAAAATTACACCAAATATCAGCCAAAAACCGTTTGTTTTATAGAAATAAAAAAAAACGTTTAAAAGCACGACCATATTTTTTATATCGCTTTTGTTGTATTCATTGTTAATAGACTGTAAGCGAAAACATCATTTTATTCACAGTTCTTATTAATTTAGGGCTTAGATTTGAGGCTAAGTTTCAATCATTCTTTTCGTAAAGAAAACGAAAATTAAACTGATGTCCTCAAAAGGGTATTTTTATGGAGAGCGGTTATTATTTTTGTGGTTCTATTTCAGTAATAGAACATAATATTTCCATATTATATTTTTTTTGCTAAATCGCACTAAGTGGAACGCAAAAAGCCTGATTGCATAGAAAAAAAAATTCGCACCGCAGCCCCGGAACGAAAAGAGCAACTGGCCCTTTGCGTTCCAGGACCGCGGTGCCTTCACAATCATAGCTGTAGCAGTATTTTTTTTAAGTAGTGCTAATGTTATTTGCGTGGTTATAATTCAGTAAAAGAACATTGATCCTTAAATAACTTTTTTTTGGTAATTCACATTTGGTGGAGCGGAATAAATTTATTTGCTAAAAACAACCTGTTTCTGCACCGTGACCCTGGAACGCAAAGGGCAAATAGCGTTTTGCGTTCCAGGACCACAGTGCCATGGGACGATTGTTTGAAATAGTAACAAGGCACCGCGGCCTTGGAACGCATTGAGAAATTGGCCTGCTGAACTATTACTATTTCAAATGGCTTTAATAAATAGTCATATCTTTAATATTTCTTTTGTTAACATAAAGACAAAATTACACATTAATTTTTTTATGGGATAACATACTAAAAAGGCCGCACTTTATAAAAAAACCCTTTAGTTTCATAAATATAATTAAACGTAATTTAGTCGTTATAATCAGCTAATGAAATTGGATAATATTGTTTTATCTTCATTCAAATTTTTTAATTTACTTATTTTATTACTGATAGCTGTTGGGCTAAGTGGAGTTCAATGAGATCTGAGTCTTATAATGTGTTTAGCTATTTTTTTGTTCTTTTTTTTAAATCATGATATTTATATTAATCAATAACTTGTTAGTTATTCATGTTAATTTACAATTTATTAATGCTTATTATTTATTAAAAAAAAGTCAAATATTAGTTTTATGTGTTTATGTTTTTTTTGGTCTTTGTGGAAATAAAAAAAGTCATGCTGAATTAAAATGTTAATTTTGTTTTATTTATTTATTTATGTAATTAACAAACTTATATTATATTTGTGATATCAGATTCATACGAATCTGACAATCCCTCAGTCAACAGTCTACTCATTTGATGAACTTCAACATGATATTTCAATAATATTTTGTTCTTGCCTCAATATTGATATTCGCCGGCATTTTGAGAATACTTAAATATATCGCTATCTATATAATCACACGTCACTAACCAACAACCACAATCTAACGACAACTTGATTTCGATCAAGTTAAATATTCCTAAAACTTGGTCTAACCAACGATTATAATCATATTTCTGTCCCATTACAATATTTAACAATTGAGTAAAACTTACAAAAAGAATATCTCTGCGAGAGGTTCGAACTAATGCCTTGCTGTTCACCGCATACGTCAAGTGGAACGCTTTACCGCTAGGCCAACTGAACACATACTAGATACGTTGAAATTATGAATCCTATACAATCAGTAGTTGATGATGAATGTGTCTCTTAAAAATAGAAGGTCGTAAGTCAAACTAAACGTCAAGCTATTGCCTTGTAAGCGTGCCTAGCCGCTTTTGAACGTCGACTGTACGTTATTCAATGATTTTATTATACACTTATAAATAAACTATGGCTGAACTTTCCATTATTTTATTCTTTATAATATTATTCTTTAGGACAGCATAGAAATTATGTGAATTCCTTTAGGGTGCGCTAGTTAAAAATAAAACTGTAATTTTGTAAATGAAATTGTATTACAAACCAGTTTCAATCTCGATCTAAGGGCGCTCCCTCACCGCGAGCATTCACTTGTAATGTAACGTAACATTCAAACATTCGAAGACAATAGAGCATCAAATTGCGTACTTTTATGTTACATAACAGGTGAATGCTCGCGGGAAGGGAGCGCCTTTACTATATCCATTTAAATGGTTACTTACAATTTATACAAACATGTTACCTAAATCCCAAAACATTGAGAAAATATTGGAATATTCCCTGATAGTTACATCAAAACTTCTTCAAAATAAACGTAGGTATGTAATGTACACAGGGGAACTTGGAATAAACAGCTTTGAATAATGTAGGCATCGGCCATGGGTGTTACTATATCAAGTTCGGAACTAAGAGGAAACAGCCATATATCCAGCGCCTACAATTTCATGGAACCTTCCTACACCTAGTTTCTCAAATATCGACTACTAGCAGGTGTGAATATTCCATAGGGATTTATTTTCAACATAGGTACTGAACTTGATGTAGATAGGTACACAAATTTTCTGTTGTTTTAGTTAGCTCAAAGCAACATTATTTATTTATGGGAACACCCAAATACTCCGAAATATTTTATTCCGAATTTCGATATTCCGATTTTCAAAACTCCGAATATCATAATACCTAAAAATTACAATATCTATTATTAAGAATCTCGAAATTTATTTGACCGAAAGTCGTATGTCCGATTTCTTCTTTTTCCGATTTTCACATATTCGAAAAATGTAGTGCTCGATGAGTTCTCATTCCGAAAAACGAAATTCCGAATTTCAATATTCCGAAGAAACTGATTTTTTCGGAATATTGAAAATCGGAATTTCGTTTCTCATTCCACAAAGTCAGTGACAGAAACGAATTGGTGCAAAACCGGCTCCACGTAATTTTGTCTACCGTACTCCCAGAGTGTTATTTAAACCCGTGTAGGCACGGAGTGGCGAGGCGTATCCTCTTAACTTTCACAGTTTGCCTTCAGGATTTTTATTGTTATTAGGAGAACTTAGAATTCAAGAGCGAGCGAAGCGAGCTCTGGACTTGGGGCACCCCGACTCGGACAGGTTAGGTTCGAAGGGGATGGAGGGGTCTGAAAGACCCCGCCATCCCCTTCGTGTTAGGTTACTTCAAACCTTGCTCACGGAAATAGGAGCCCCGCGAAGCGGGGCTCCGTCGACCTACCTTGGTAGGTGGTAGTCAACAAATCGACCAAGGATGTAAGAGCGAGCGAAGCGAGCTCGGGACTGGGGACACCCCGACACGGACAGGTTAGGTTCGAAGGGGATGGCGGGGTCTGAAAGACCCCGCCATCCCCTTCGTGTTAGGTTACTTTAAACCTTGCTCACGGAAATAGGAGCCCCGCGAAGCGGGGCTCCGTCGACCTACCTTGGTAGGTGGTAGTCAACAAATCGACCAAGGATGTAAGAGCGAGCGAAGCGAGCTCGGGACTGGGGACACCCCGACACGGACAGGTTAAACCTTGCTCTCAGAAATAGGAGCCCCGCGAAGCGGGGCTCCGTTGAACCACCTTGGTGGTGCTATTACTCAGGATGCAATAGCGAGCAAAATGTGTCTTGAGGATCCCCGACTCGGACTTTTCGACGTGTTGTGCTCTGTAGCAACGCCACCTTATATTTTTTTATTATGATATAGCCCATTTTGATGTACGACTAACGTTCATAACGTACATGCATTGTATGTGAATGTACGACTTTTAATTTAAAAGAAAAAAGCAAATTAATGTGGCGTTGCTGCGGAGAATTCTCTGTGGCAACGCCACCTGTAATTAGGGTTGCCAACTTTTTTTGAGAAAAAAAACGTATAAACTGGTTTTGATAAGAAAAAAATAAAGTATTAGGAAGAAAAAAAAGTATTTTCAAATTTTTTTTTGCTTTAATAACCTATTTTTGTGTGCTTTTATGACATGCACATTACTTTTTTGTTAACTTTAAATGTTGCAGAATTTGTTTGATACTCAACATTTAAAATTTAAATTTAAAAATTCGTTTAATTTGATAAACAATTCGTTTTTAATTAAATTTATTGATGCTCTATTTCTCTCTTCCCGCCACTTTAGATTAATTACTGAAAAAACTCTTTCAGTGAAAGCTAAAGTGGCGGGAATGGAGAGTAGGTAAAAATCTTTTATACTAAGTAAGCTATCTGATGCATTTTTAAGTACATTAAAAATTCTTCTTCATTCATTAGTGAATTTTCTTTGGATCTCTTTAAGTCTTATACATTCGGAATACATATCGTCCATGTTAATATATAATCTGTCTTGTAATTTGGCCTTTTACGCATCATAGTAAAAGTTGAAAATAAAGTATTTTTGCATACTTTATTTGTATGTAAAAGTATAAAGTATAATTACCAAAAATAAAGTAGGATACTTTATTATAAAGTATGGTTGGCAACCCTACCTGTAATCAGCATTTGTAGATAGAATTTCAGCTATTTCTCTGAAGTTATATAATGTACGAACGCTGTTTATTATGTACACGTGATAAGTATGAAAAAATATGTTAATTCTAAAGTTTAATTCTAAACGCACAAATTGTTCCATAAAGTGTTAAGTTTTTTAATAAACTTTGCCCACACTAGGAATTTCTCCTGTGCCGCACGTGTTTTCAAACATATAAACTCACATACACAAACGTTCAGACCCGGAACAACTACTGGTAGATCACACTTGATAATAATATTTGCTCCGTGCGGGAATCGAACCCCCGACACGCAGCGCAGCAATCTAATCACTCAGCCACTGCGCCAACGACGATATAATACTAGACTACGCATTGCACGATTTATCGAACAAAACTATTCTGCCAACTCGCTGAGGTACTACGTAAGCGAGGGAGGCGGGGTACTGCGTTGTGATTGGCTAACTCAAGGTCGGTTCTGTCTCAACGTATGTTTACGGCTCACAGGATTGGTCGAAATGAGACGGATATAAGACTTTTTTGCCTAATGTGTTGGCAGACATCGGTCGCCTGTTATTACCAGTCTAGTATTATATCGTCGTTGCACTGCGCTAACCGTGACGTCAAATTAATTAAAGCAAGGGTCAGTGCAGACCGCGACGCGAAGCGACGGCGACGCGACGATGGAGCCATTCAAAATACGACTTTATTTTCTACAACAAAAGATACACATTTCGTTGAGAGAATTTAAGCGGCGTCAAGCGGCGCCGCGCTGCGTCGTCGGCTGCGCAGCGCGGCGCGGTGTCGCTAACGCCACTCGAGGCCGCTCGACGATGCGAGATGTTAGACTGGGAGCTAGAGGTGTCTGAGTATGCATAATGTGAGTGTCGAATTTCGCCAACAGATTTAAGTGACGAAAGGGTCAAAGAATAACAATGTTAATCTTGCCGGTCACTTTTATGGTCCATTTTTTACGCCCTCTTCTCTTATTCGTAAACGGAACGTTTTGAGTCAACGACGATATAATACTAGACTACGCATGCGCGATCTAAGGAACAAAAATTATTCTGTCAACTCGCTGAGGTACTACGTAAGCGAGGGGGACGGGGTACTGCGTTGTGATTGGCTAACTCAAGGTCTGTTCTGTCTCAACGTATGTTTACGGCTCACAGGATTGGTCGAAATGAGACGAATATAAGACTTTTTTGCCTAATGTGTTGACAGACATCGGGCGCCTGTTATTACGAGTCTAGTATTATATCGTCGTTGTTTTGAGTAATCATTTTACGGGTGGGGCGGGAACACGTGGCGAATGTAGACACTCCGCTGCACCGCGCGTTGTCTGGATGCGCAGCGCGGCGCATCGCGGCGCAGCGCATCGTCGCGTCGCTTCGCGTCTCGGTCTGAACTGACCCTAATGTATTTTAGCCATTACTCGGTCTGTAACTCTGTATCTGGAATATTTTTACATGTCTCCAGTAGGGTGACCTAACTTTTATGCACGTCAGTTTAGTTTTTGTTATTTTTTTGTGTGAAACCAGAAGCTTACAAATTCCGTGATCGTACTTCTGTTGCAAGTAGCTGTTTCAAATGGAATAAAATTGATGCTTTGACTATCTGGTCCATAAGTAAAAATACTCCAGAAAAAGGCCGTTCTTGCTTGATATGATCGACCAGAATTTAGCGCACTGCGTTTGCGTTTGGTTTTAGCGTTTGGACAAAAATCACAGAAAAAAAATGTTCGGTCGTGTTTCTTGCACTTCGTCCCATTCGCACTTTGTACCGAGTTCGCAAACGGTTCCATTCGCACTTGGTCCCATGCATGTAGTTTGTAAGAGAAGAGCGTAGGTTTGTGGACAAAGTGGGTTGAATCGATAAATTAATAGATTTAAAAAAAATCTAAAAACCCACGTTTTTAAATGTCCTAATAATAAGAAAATAACCCTACGGGGCTGAGAGAGGGGCCACTCAAAACGTGGGGCCTGACAGTCCCTCCCGCTCTGCTCTGGGTGGCAGGACTCATTTGATGATTTTACCACGAAAAAAAACTTAAAAAAAAGTACCGACTTCAAAAACAAATACAAAAAAGTGTAAAAAACTTTTCTTTCGGAAGTCGGTGGCTTTTGATTTTTATGTCATTGACTATTGCCACCGACTTCCGAAAGAAAAGTTATTTTACACTTTTTTGTATTTGTTTTTGAAGTCGGTACTTTTTTATAAAAAGTTTTTATTTTACCCTTTTTAGTTAGTTCAGACATTCAACAAAATCTTCGTATAATCGGCGACTTTAGAAATTTATACAAGCGAGCAACAAAAACGGATCTATGGGGCAACGTCACAAGACATCCATTATTATTGTATATTAAAACCTTCTCTAGAATTTAATAAACATTTTTTCCGAAAACCGCATGAAAATCGGTTCAGACAAACGCGAGATAATCGTGAACAAACATACAATCGACTTTAAAAAAAAATTCCCTATCTCAAAAACTACTGAACCGATTTTGATGAAACTTGCAGTATTCCCTAAGTTGAAAAAAAAGAATTACTTAAATCTGACTTGCAGTTCCGGAGATATGCGAACACAAACATAAAAAACATACATACTCGTACATACACATACATAATTACATAACATACACTTATGAAATTTGGCACATTTGTTCAGACGCTGATATAGACCAACATAATTATGCGAAAACAGGGCAGTTCTGGAAATATTATAACCTCCGGAATAACCTCCTTTTTTTTGAAGTCGGTAAAAAAAAGCATCACCCTTTTCAAGGACCGCATCGAATTGCAAATCACCCTGTATTCACGAACAGGTTGAATTTTTAACTAGGCGTGGTTGGCTATATGTATCCAAAACTACAAGGAATATCAAAAAATACGTTGAGAGGGGTCTCGAGGCCGATTTTGACGAAAATTAAAACAGCATCTTTGGATTTTAGAAAATTCAATAATCCTGGCCAGGAAACGGACCCGCTGATTTATAGTAGTTATTTATAAATATGTACTATGAAATCTGTTTGGTTTATTTTAATACTCCTGTCAATCTGAAGTAATGGCTAAAATATGAGTACGTTACTTTAATTAATTTGACGTCACGGTTAGCGCAGTGGCTGAGTGATTAGATTGCTGCGCTGCGTGTCGGGGGTTCGATTCCCGCACGGAGCAAATATTATTATCAAGTGTGATCTACCAGTAGTTGTTCCGGGTCTGAACGTTTGTGTATGTGAGTTTATATGTTTGAAAACACGTGCGGCACAGGAGAAATTCCTAGTGTGGGCAAAGTTTATTAAAAAACTTAACACTTTATGGAACAATTTGTGCGTTTAGAATTAAACTTTAGAATTAACATATTTTTTCATACTTATCACGTGTACATAATAAACAGCGTTCGTACATTATACAACTTCAGAGAAATAGCTGAAATTGTATCTACAAATGCTGATTACAGGTGGCGTTGCCACAGAGAATTCTCCGCAGCAACGCCACATTAATTTGCTTTTTTCTTTTAAATTAAAAGTCGTACATTCACATACAATGCATGTACGTTATGAACGTTAGTCGTACATCAAAATGGGCTATATCATAATAAAAAAATATAAGGTGGCGTTGCTACAGAGCACAACACCTTTTCGACCTGACGGACCCGAATCGGAATTCCAATAATCGGAATTTTAATATTCGGTATTCGTGTTTTTGATGTTTCGGAAAATATGTTAAGTCGGAATTTTTGATATTCGGTCTATTGAAATTCGGTATTTTGAAAATAGTAATTATAAACGTTAGGAATTTTGAAATTTCGGAATTATTAAAATAGGAATATTGATCCATCGGTGTTGTTATATTAGGAATTTTGAACCATTCGGAATTATGAAAATCGGTATTTTGAAATTCGTATTTATGAATTTCGGAATAAAGTTTTTCGTATTATCGTAGTGTACCCTTTATTTATACTTATCATACTGTTCTGTCCCACTGCTGGTCAAAGCTCTCCATATCGTACTTATAATTTTCAAGAAATAATTAAAAACTAATTTTTGTGACTCTTTTCTCTTTTTTAAATGTATCTTACCCCCATCCATCCATCATTAGATATGTGTCATTTAAAAATGCCTGTTTCTCAATTGTATAATTGTGTATGTGTATAATTGTATATTATAGTATTCCTACTATAATTATACAATTAGGTTTTAAAGAAGCCTCACGGCATCATATTATTAAGATTTTCTCTTCATGAATATAATAATAACCTCCATTCGTTGGACTCTCTTTTTTCTCGCCCTGATTTATAGCATATATTATTATTACTTTTCCTAAAACTTTACCCTAAGGTCCACATGTTATATCATAATTTGAAAAGCCTAAGTGACCTTAAATCATAGCTTGTTTGCTCACAGATACCCAAAATAAATCAGTACAAAAGTCACTAACAAAACTCATTGGAGCACTAAATGAAACAACGACCTATTGGATCTGAATGTTCCTGATTGTAATTGCTAGAGTATTTTATAGCCTGTATTGATTAGGCACCACGCAATATTAGATAATAGCTAAAGCCATAAAAAGTACGCGGTTCGGAAGACTTCGTTTTTCCGAATAAGTAAAAAAACACATTTGCTCTTATGCATATTTTTTTTTTGTTTGTCTTTCTGAGCTGTGTTTGAAGATAAATCTGCCCATCGATGGTCGTACGTAAAATTGATAGATTGCGTTAATATTACTGTGTTACAAGTGATTATTATTTAGTTTTCGGTTTGTTAGTTTTTTTTCCCAATGTTGTCCTATGGTGTGCAAAAGCCTCCCCCAAGTCACCTCTAAGCCCTCGTGGTATAGAGACGATCTGGACGCAGCAAAATAAAAAAAAATCTGTTTAAAAAAACGACCAATTACTTGTAGGTCATGCAAATATTATTTATTTTTTTATTGTTAGGTAAACCAAAATGCCGAATGATGAATGAAGTAGAACGACTCGTTTAAATAAAATAGGCAAATACATCATAACCTATCGTCATACAACTTTTGCTTACTTCTAAAAACACAAGCCCCACCCAAATCTTGAGTTTTGATGCGTTTTAACATTGTAAATAATCATTAGTTAAACATTAATACGGACTAATAAGATTTGCGATTTTATGATGCTGTCAACTATATTATAACTGGTCATCTGGCATTGAGAGTTTCCAATAGCAATAACGAGAGAGAGTATTTACTGCCCTCTTATAGAGTGCCACACAATATTACTCAGACAATAAAGTGAATACGTCACTGTTAAGGCTACGTTCTACTGGAGATATAAGCGATTTAGAGGAATTGGTAGATTATCGGGTGAATATTTTAAACTTTGTAAATCCATAGTGTTTTTTACTAAATATTTTTCAATTTTTATTAAGATCTATGTCATACTGAAGCAGGACAGACCATAGACTTTAATCCATAGATATAAACATATTTATTCGTTTAAGTTTGTTATTTATATATTCAGTTACTCTGTGTACAACAAAACAATCCTGAGTTTTTCATGTTTGTTAAAAGTATTCGTTAATAAAGTGCTTCTTCTCCCGCAGTGGTAGACGCCCACGGCGACCGACGTCGGCACAAGATATCGGGCCACCGTAGGCGCGGGCATGCGGGCGGCGAGTAAAGGGCGACTCGCTGTCCGACCATGGTCCAGGACCATGGACCAGGTCGACGGCGCGTTGTGTTCCACGCGCGCCTCAAAGTGTGTCAGTATGATGACGGAGCGCCCCTCTAGAGGGCCAAAGCCTGTCGGGGTCGCGGGACTTGTCTCACTACCGTGAACCAGAAACGTAAAGGGCTATTGAAGGACACCGTGGATTTTAGTCTGTACGAGTCTAACAGCCCCTCCCACCCTGCCGTGGGTGGGAGGACTCATTTGATGATTTTAACACGTTACAAAAAAAAAACACACAGAAAATTGATATAGGAATGCAATTAAACACTGAATTTGATGTTGTAACCGTTTCAGGTGTATAAAAGGCATTTGGAAAGTTTCCAAATGCTTTTCTTACGTCTAAAACTATGTATTCGGTTTCACGATATTTATTATTGCATTCCCTAATCAGTTTTTAGTGCACTACAGAGCCATATTTCTTATTTTCATACAGTACATTTGTAAAATTAATTAAAACTTGTGAATATTTGACAGCCATTTCCGATGTTGCTAACTTTTAGAATATGCGCTCTTAATACGTTATGGTAGACCACCTGTTCTTGATATTCCACTAATCGATTGTAGTAAAAAGACAGTATTTGGATCACGATCGTTTAGCTACTTCGAATATCCTCTCATGGAAAGGCACCTATAAGCCCCTTCGTACACAAGGCGACGCGAGTCTCCGATACCTTACGACTTTGGCATTCGTTGACGCGTTGCTGTGTACGAACCTCTATGGATTTGTATGGATCACGATCGCTTAGCTACTTCGAATATCCTCTCATGGAAAGGCACCTATAAGCCCCTTCGTACACGAGGCGACGCGAGTCTCCGATACCTTACGACTTTGGCATCCATTGACGCGTTGCTGTGTACGAACCTCTATGGATTTGTATTGCGATAGTTGCCTGGATACCAAAGTCGTAAGGTATCGGAGACTTGCGTCGCCTTGTGTGCGAAGGGGCTTTTAAACTTTGTTAGTCTCCCTTCCCGTATCAATTTAAATGAGACAGAACTCCGTAGATTTAATACCGTAATCATTTACACTGGGGTCTTGAGATGAGAATTAACGTTTCTTGTTAATCTTTTGAAATATGCGCTGACGGTTCATTAAGGAAAAGATGGAATAACAAAAGCTTTTGGATAATCGCCCATTGTTTTATTATGTACGGATAATAGGTTGTTGATTATTACAATTTGTTTAGCGATAATCTACATTAATAATTAAATTAATAAACTCAAAGGCTGAAAAAAATAGTCGTTGCTAAGCATTTCTGTCGTAAGCATTACATCAGAAAGTACTACTTTTACTAAGCTAATCCAAATAATTATCTGACACGGTATAAATAAACGTTTATTTAATTACTTTTCTAGAATTAACAATGAACCACTTCTCTCAAAGCATTAATGTCAAATCAATACTAAGGTGTTAAAATAATAATAAAGGGGTGCTAAGACAGGAAACCTCCACGTGCGCCCGTGGACTGGAGTTCCCTCTCAGATACGTCCGGGGGGAAGACCAGTTTTTCGGGCCGGTGCACCCTGGAATGCGGGCAAAAACTCTTACACACTGTGTGCCTAAGGGGTCTCTTTGTCCGTATGCGAATAGCCTGTCGTGTGGACGCTCCAACGCGTGTCCCTCTGATCAGCAGAGGGCACAGCGGCGCGGAGCGGGTTTGCGGACGGTGAGTAATGGGTAGCTCGCCGTCCGACCAAGGACCAAGCCCGGATCGGTGGCGCGTCGTGTTTCGCGCCAAATGCCTGCTGGGGTCACGGATTTTTTCTTAACCCAGGATACCGTGGCCCCGGAACGTAAAGGGCATACGAAGGAACACGGGTGGATTTTAGTCAGTAAGAGTCTGACAGTCCCTTCCGCCGCCAGGGCGGGAGTACTCATTTGATGATTCTACCGCCTAAAAAAAAATAAAGAACATAATATTATCATTTTTCCATCACAGCACCCTTAGCACGAGTTTTCACTCTTTTACTTTACATCGTCTTTCCAGTATTTACAGCGTTTCTTGTATGAAAAAATGGAACAGCGCCTCTGGTGTGCGAAGAAGGAACTAATTTTTTCCTTGAAAATTGTCAATTTGTTCCAGTTTACTTTACGTCCCAAATACTGAAAACTCGTGCTACACTGAGAAAAATTTCCTCTGCCGCGCTACGTAAAATAAGGACAAAAATCGACCACAATGACGTGTGTAACCCGCTCCATTACGCGTAAGTAGTCAGTCATACGTAGTCGGCATACTGACGCTCATCATGGAGCGGGTTACGTAATTTACTCGTGGTCGATTTTTGTACGTACGTACACGTAGCCTGACATCCGGCTACATAATACGCAAGTCGCACTGAATACTCCTCTGACTACGACTGCAACACCCGTATACTATTGTTGCGGGCACAGTAGAACACGGTGAACCTTACGTGTGTACCATGGCGGCTTACGTACGATACTGTAGCGGGCATAGTAAATAATGATGAGCCATATGTGTGCACCTCGGCGGCATATGTACGATACTGTGGCGGACACAGTAAAACACGGTGAGCCGTACGTATGTACCACGGCGGCATACGTATGATACTGTGGCGGACACAGTAAATCACGATGAGCCGTACGAGTGTACCACAGCGGCTGTACGAAACTGTAGCGGGCATAGTAAATAATGATGAGCCATGTGTGTGCTCCGCGGCGACATACGTACGATACTGTGGCGTTTCATCCCTACTCGCCTCACGCTCAGGGCACCGCGCCATGGAAACATGGCGCGGTGCCCTGAGCGTGAGGCGAGTCCATCATCAACGTGACCTGTGAGGACTCACATAATGAGAAAGTCTCTAGAAGAGCTTACTATAGAAATGATCCTATGAAGTAAGGTCTTGATTCGAAACTCGAAACCGAGGGGTGTCATTCACGCGCGGAGAATCTTAACACCGCAATTCAGAAAGACGCGTCATCGGCACAGCGCCATCTAGCGACCCATTTTTAAATATTCAAATATGGATCATGACTTTGAGCAATACGTTACCACTGTTACGGGTTAAGTAAATTACGCTATGCTACTCTGTGCGGAATCAATAAACCGCATACGTAAATGTTAAGAGTGCGCCACAGTAATTTCATGATGCGGCTGACGTCGTAAAGATTATACGCACCGAACACAGTCAGGAGGTAAACGGAGTTCGTAAAATGAGCCAGGATACGTAAATGATTATGTAGGCGGAGACATTATTAATTATCTAGTGTGCGTAAAACGTATCGGCATATCCCCGACCCATGCTCGTACATTATGTACGTAACCGGGACCATTACTTAATGAGTCGGAGTCAGTGCAATGATTTGGAAACCAGTTACTGTTGTAAAGAGCCTAGATACTGAAATAATGCGGCTGTATAACTTCGTTCGTATAGCGTATACATTTTTCCTGGTTCCGGGTTAAATAAATTACGTGTGCTGCTCTGTTAATACATATGCGGCATCATTAAACCGCATACGTAAACGTTAATAATGCGGGCACAGTAATTTCATGATGCGGCCTCATTACAAGTAACTTGTTTACATTGTCTTTACAGAGCATTATGCCGCATACTTACTTAACATGGTGTCGTTTCATTATAAGTATGGCTCTTATAATTTTCATGTGAAAAGCACATTATACGTATCTGGCTGCCAGTACATTACAAATTTGCCAATTTTAAGTAGCCCGTTTTTCTCAGTGTAAGGGTACTGATTTTGGTTTTTTAACCAGCAAAATATACAATTATCAAATGAAGTTAATAGTTAATAATAGGTAGAACTTTTTCGCAGAAAATCTAATTATCATCGTATTTCATGAAGCTGATTGGAAATTGAATATCCGCCAGAGTTCATAAGCGAGTTTTAACACACAACATTATCGTCATTATCATCTGCTAAGCCTTTTCCCAACTATATTGGGGTCGGCTTCCAATCGAACGAGAAGCAGTTTCAAAAATAACAAAAGAACCGTCTTACCGATTCAAAAGTCGAATAGAGTTTCAAAATAACGTCTTAGGAGTTCCAACTATTTTTAAAACTTTACCTAAACTTTTGGAACGTTCTTGGAAACTTGAAAACAAGAAAATGATTTTAGCTATATTTAATCGATAAAAAATTGGTTGGTGTACATTATTTTGTTTCTCATTTATAATAATCAAGACTATGAAGACGGAAAAATAATTATTACTAGCTTCTGCCCGCGACTTCGTACGCGGATCCTGTTGCTTATGTCAGCAGTCGGAGTCGTCAAAATCGAAGATCTGAAACGTCTGATGTCGAATTCTAGGAGCCTGGGGACGGGAAAACAACGGGATGCGCGAGACGATTCCAGACGTTCCAGATCTTTCATTTTTGTAAGACAACAGGAAATGCCCATCAGACTAAACAACTCTTGCTAAGACGTCATTCTTGTATATATTATAGTGTAGCTGGGCTCTTAGAGTTCCGCATCAGGTGTTCCAGATCTTCAATTTTTATACGATGACAGAGAGTACTCATCAGGCTAAATAACTCTTGCTAAGACGTCATTCCCTTATATGTTATAGTGTAGCTGGGCTCTTGGAGTTCCACATCTGGTGTTCCAGATCTTCAATTTTTATACATCAATAGAAGGTGCTTATCAGGTTGAACAACTCTTGCTAAGACGTCATTCCTGTATATGTTATAGTATAGCTGGGCTCTTGAAGTTCCACATCAGGTGTTCCAGATCTTAAATTTTTATAAATCAACAGAAGGTGCTCATCAGGCTGAACAACTCTTGCTAAGACGTCATTCCTGTATATGTTATAGTGTAGCTGGGCTCTTGAAGTTCCACATCAGGTGTCCAGGATCTTCAATTTTATTCTCTCAACAGAAAATGCTCATCACTTGGAACAATTTTTGCTATGGCATCATTTTTGTATCTCTTATAGTTTAGCAGGTCTGTTGCAGTTCTGCATCAGGTGTTCAAGTTTCCAAGATAAATTATAGCCTATATGTTAATCGAACTTAATACCTATATAAGATTTGTGTTTCTTCTTTAAGCAATAAACAACAATTTGATTCGTCTAAAAAACAAAGAGATTTATTTATTAAATACAATTAGTTTTACAAACACAATCAGAAGTTCAGAACCAACAAAAATGCTTAGGTATCTACTTACCTAAAAAACAAAGAGAATCAACAATTAAATGTTCATGCTTTCCATTCTTTTATATTAATCGTACAAACAGGACCTTTAGCAATGTCCTACGTAAGTATTTAAAATGAATTAAATTATATAACAAAATTAATAGTTTCTAACTTAGGGCACAAGAATGTCAAATGTCAGTGTCAAAGCTTTCATCACCCCCCCTCGAAGTGTAAATTTTTCTCCAACTTGAGTAAAATTTAGCTGTAAAACCTAATCAACAAACATAGGGATAAGCTTTGTAACATGATATAGTCCAATAGATCTTGACCCGCGACCGGTATTTATTTTAAAAACCGAATCCGATATTTTTTCTTCAATTTCAAACGGACCAATTCTTATCTCATCCATCTTTTTTTTGTTCAATTTGTTTCCATAGTCAACATATACTTTATCTCCTTTTTTAAATTCGTATTGTAATCTGTTCTTGTCAAATAAAGTTTTATTATATTTATGTGATTTTATTGACCTTTGTAATGCTATTTTTCTGTCTTCTTCCAAACTTTTTGTTAATAGCTGCTTTTCTTTTACTTCATCTGGTAACATATCTGTAGACTCCCCAGATAGCAAATATTTAGGAGAAAATCCTGTTACAGAATGATTTGTTTCATTGTATCTATTTCTACATTCTTCTGCTATTTTTGACCAGTTTGTTTTTCCTTTTGATTCATTCATTTTACATCTTATTTTATTCACAATAGTCTGGTTAAGCCTTTCATTTAAACCGTTAGAGAAAGGTGCATCTACAGCTGTTAGTATTAATTGAATATTTCGGCTCTTGAGGTAATTCTTGAATTCATTTGAATTAAAAGCTGGATATTGATCAGACAATAAGATTTCTATTGCTTCTTCTGAAGGAATTTTTTCTATAAGTTTGATAAAGTCTCGAGCATGTTGATTCTTAGAACATAGGATAAATGCATACCTAGTGAAGTGGTCCACAAGTAGGTGTAAATATCTTTTTGTTGAACGTTGACCCCCAAATCCTCCTATGGTATCCAGTGACATTATTTGAAAGGGTCTGTTAGCTGGACCTAATTGCGACATCAATCCATATTTTCTATTTAATCTTGTTTTATTTTTAATACATATCTCGCAGTTTTTGCATATATTTTTAATATTTTCTGATAGATGTGGTGCAGTATAAAATGGTTTTATTTTAGATTCTGTTTGATTTATTCCAGTATGACAATATTTTTCATGGATCGTCTTTATGATCTTTTTACTGTAATCTTCGCTCAGAATAATTTTTCTATTGTTTCCTTTTTTCTTATAATAAATTCCATCTTCTAATACAATATTATTTTCATGTTTTATCTTTTGCATATTTTGAGCCTGATCATATTTTATGTCCTGAATATCAATAGTGTTTACTGTTCTTAATTTATCTTCATTATTTTCATCAATGTTCAATACTGGATTTCTGCTCAGACAGTCTGCTTCTTTATTATTTTTTCCTGGATAATATTTTATTTCGCAATTATATTGTGACAGATAAAGTGACATATCACCCAGTTCATCATCAGGTCTGTTTCTTATATTTAGCTTCTCTAGAGGTTTGTGATCCGTGTAGACAGTAAAATAGTTTCCAATCAACCAATGTTGCCAGAACTTGATGCTCTCTTTTATGGCTAAACATTCTAAGAATACAGCTTTTTTCTTCTTTTGCGATTCATTTATTTTTTTAGAAAAGTATGCAACTGGTTTTTCTTCGCCATCTTGTTGAGTTTGTTTCAAAACAGCTCCGATACCTATAGCACTGGCATCCGTATAAATAAATGTAGGTGCTTGTGGATCATAAATAGCTAGTATAGGTTTGGAACAGAGATAGTTTTTAATTTTCTGGAATGCATCCTCACATTGTTCTGTCCAATTAAATCTTTGATCTTTTCTCAACAGTTTATGTAAAGGATCCAAAACTATGGAGACATTTGGAATGTATTTCCCATAAAAATTAATCTTCCCTAAAAATTGTCGAATTTGTTTTCTATTTTGAGGAGCAGGGAAATCTTTTATTGATTTCAAATTATCTTTCAAAGGTGTAATCGTATTCTTCTGTAATATGTGACCTAAATATTTAACAGAATCACATGCAAACTTACATTTTGTTAATTTAAGTCTGAAGCCCTCTTCTCGAATAGCCTCCAATAATCTCTTCAAGTGTGCTATGTGTTCATCAAATGTCTTCGAGAATATTAATATATCGTCTATGAAATTCACTGCAAATCCTGTCAGGCCATTTTTCCTTATAATATTTCCCAAGATCCGTTGAAATATAGCTGGTGCTGTTTTTAAGCCGAAGGGTAAACAGGTCCATTGATAATGACCTTCTTGAGTAACAAAGCCAGTTTTGTGTCGGTCTGTAATCTTTAGAGGTATAGACCAAAAAGCTGAATTTATATCCAGAGTTGTAAAATAATTACAATTAATCGTCTTTGTTATTAAGTCGTCTATGAGAGGAAACGGTTGTGATTGAGGAATAATTATTTTATTTATGTCTCTGAAGTCAATGCATAATCTACTTTTTCTTCCTTCCTCCCTTTTAAAAGCTAAAGTGACAGGTGCCGCAAACGGACTGTATGATTCTTCAATTAATTCATGTTTTAAAAGTTGAGAGATTTGATTTTCTATTTCTATCTTATCTTGAATTGAACATCTATATGGTCTTTTATAACAATACTTTTCAACTTGCAAATCTATACAGGCTTCATACCTCTTCACTTTCCCAGTGTCAAATTTATTTTTAGCAAAAATTTCCGAGTAGCTATCCAATAATATGTTTATCTGTTGTCTTTGGTTGGTATTTAAGTATTCTGTGTCTATATCAAATTTAATTGTATCTATACCTTCATTAAAGTTTACTGTATATTTTTTTTCTTCCATACTTTCATTCTGTTTATCTTCTAACGTCTCTTCTCTTATTTCAATATTTTTAGTCTTTTGTATTTGGATATTTAAATTCTCATCATGAGTCAACCCAAATTTGTGTATTGAATCTAATCCTAGTATTAGATCATATTCAAAATTTTCATTTTCGAAGATAAATGCATTTATTTTAATCTTCTTTTGCAATAGCTCCGCATCCAATGTAATAAACCCTTTCGTTTTGCCCCCTCCACTTATTGTTTTTATTGTGTCATAACAATAATTCGGCTTTATATTCGTCACCTGAACTAATCTTGAATTTATTAATGTTATTCGTGAACCAGGATCATACAACCCCTTGGCTTCTAAGGTATTATTTAACATCACTGCAATCTCAATTAGTGGAGGGAAATTTAGTTTTTTGGATCTTCATCACTTAGTTCAACTTTTAATATTGAGTTAGAATTAAGATGTTTCTCATCAGTTGTTGTTTTTTCTTGGTTGTACCAGCAAATATTCTCTGGATGAAATCTATTTGGTTTTCCTTTGTTCTCACAAATCCTGCATGACCTTTTTTCAGTTTGTTTTATTTCTTGTTTATTGTATTTGTTTCCCGTACTTGAATTTCTCTTTGCGTCGTTCCTTCTTGTTAAACTTTCTAGTCCTCTTATGTAGTTAAATAAGTCATTTACTTCTTTAAGGCTTTCTCTGTCTATTCTATCCATTACATAGTTTGGTAAACCGTTGGCGATCAAATAAATCAGGGTCTGTTTATCTATTGTTTTGTTAATTTCCAGTAATAGTCTCTCTTTTTTTAAAGCATATTCTAACATTGATCCCTGTATATATTTGAAATTCATAGCGTACCTAATTGGTGACCAGCCTTTATCAGCGAATGTTTCACTTAAACTTCTCTTCCAGACAGACCAATCCGAGTCTATGGTATGTTTGATTAACATTGAGGTATACCAATCTATACATGTATCTTCCAATAGTAATCTTAGAATTTCCACTTTTTGTAAATCTGTATCTATTTGTAAACGAGCACATTCGCTTTCAAAAGTATTTAACCATTGTTGAACATTTGTTGTATTTCTTGAAAACTTTTGTATTGAAAACTCTGTTACTAATCTTGTCTTATTTTCTGTTTTTCTAAACAATGTAGCGTCAGTTGACGGCAATTCATGACTTTGTTCTAGTTTTTCAAGTAGAAATCCATCAAATTGTAAGTTGTCATCATCAAGATATATTGATTTCATTTCCTTAGTTAGTGTTATCCATACCTGTCTCTTATCGTGCCGTTTCTGAAGGGACTTCTTTATTTTTTCAAATATTTCATGCTTTAGTATTTCTTTGTGTAAATGCAATGATTGATACTCTCTAGGCACAATAAAAGTTTGGTTTTGTGTATCCGTAATGGAGGTTATGGCATACACATTCGTCTTATTATCGTCTGGTTTTGCTTTTATTGTAAATTCAAATCGCAATTTCTCCATTATTTTATTTGACAGTTAGGTGTATTTTCTTTTTGACATGTACGATAATTGTTGATTTATAAGATTTGTGTTTCTTCTTTAAGCAATAAACAACAATTTGATTCGTCTAAAAAACAAAGAGATTTATTTATTAAATACAATTAGTTTTACAAACACAATCAGAAGTTCAGAACCAACAAAAATGCTTAGGTATCTACTTACCTAAAAAACAAAGAGAATCAACAATTAAATGTTCATGCTTTCCATTCTTTTATATTAATCGTACAAACAGGACCTTTAGCAATGTCCTACGTAAGTATTTAAAATGAATTAAATTATATAACAAAATTAATAGTTTCTAACTTAGGGCACAATAATGTCAAATGTCAGTGTCAAAGCTTTCACCTATACAACAAAAAAAAATCATTCAATTCCGTCCAGTAGTTCCGAAGATTAGCGTGCACAAGCACACAGACAAACAGACAAACAGACAAACCGACAAACCGACAAACAGACAAAAAAAAAATTAATTACATTTTCGGGTTCGGCATCGATAAAATAACAATCCCTGCTACTTTTTTTTTGTATATTTCCATTGTACAGACACCACTTTTCTACAAATTTATTATATGTATAGATATGCAAGTTCTCGAAATAACATCATTAAAAATCGAAACAAATTAATGTTTTCATATTTCATTATTTTTACCGACTTCAAAAAATAGGAGATTATCAATTCGACCCGTATGTATGTAATATTTTCAGAACTGCCCAGTTTCAAAATATAATAATAATAATAAGCCCGCAGGGCAGCTTGTGGCGAGCTGTTGGGCAGTTGCGACCCCACGGACCTGATCTCCCGGGAGATATCTTGTTCCTTATTTCTGGCTTGCCTTTATTGGCCGGTCAGAGTGAACACTGACGAGGAACAGATCTCTCACCTCTTTCTTGCCTTAATTGGCTAGAGTGGAGATTCGCAAGAGGAAACGTGCTCGGAGGAAGGAAGTATTTCAGTAAGTGTTTGTAGGAATCGACCATACTTCTGTATCACACCCTAACATAAAATTTGCACCTTTCAGATACAGCCAGAAAAAAGAAAAAAACAACCATGTAAAGAAGTTTTAATGATAAAGCAATTTAAATTTAGAACTAAAAGTAAATACCACACACGAATTACAAACTTATTCAATACTAGCTTCTGCCCGCGACTTCGTACGCGGATCCTGTTGCTTATGCCAGCGACGACGGGGTCGTCAAAATCGAAGATCTGAAACGTCGAATTCTAAGAGCCTGAGGACGGGAAAGCAACGGGATGCGCGAGACGATTCCAGACGTTCCAGATCTTTCATTTTTGTAAGTCAACAGGAAATGACCATCAGACTAAACAACTCTTGCTAAGACGTCATTCCTATGTATGTATATTAAGCATAGTGTAGCTGGGCTCTAGGAGTTCCACATCAGGTGTTCCAGATCTTCAATTTTTATACGTCAATAGAGAGTGCTCATCAGGCTGAACAACTCTTGCTAAGACGTCTTTACTGTATATGTTATAGTGTCCGCAGTGGTAGGCGCCCGCGGCGTCGGACGTCAGCAGACGATCTCCGGCCACCGTAGGCGCGGGCATGCGGGCAGCGAGTAAAGGGCAACTCGCTGCCCGACCATGGACCATGCCCGGGTCGACGGCGCGTTGTGTCCCACGCGCGCCTCAAAGAGCGTCAGCATAATGACGGGGCCCCCTCTCAGAGGGCCAAAGCCTGCCGGGGTCGCGGGATTATTTCCTTACCGTGACCCCGGAACATAACATGCTACTGAAGGACACCGTGGATTTTAGTCAGTAGAAGTCTGACAGTCCCTCCTGCCCTGCCCGGGGTAGGAGGACTCATTTGATGACTTTACCACGCTGAAAAAAAAAAAAAAAAATATGTTATAGTGTAGCTGGGCTCTTGAAGTTCCACATCAGGTGTTCCAGATCTTAAATTTTTATACGTTAACAGAGAGTACTCATCAGGTTGAATAACTCTTGCTAAGACGTCATTCACTTATATGTTATAGTCTAGCTGGGCTCTTGGAGTTCCACATCAGGTGTTCCAGATCTTCAATTTTTATACGTTGACAGAGAGTACTCATCAGGCTGAATAACTCTTGCTAAGACGTCATTGCCTTATATGTTATAGTGTAGCTGGGCTCTTGGAGTTCCACATCAGGTGTTCCAGATCTTCAATTTTTATACATCAACAGAAGGTGCTCATCAGGTTGAACAACTCTTGCTAAGACGTCATTCCTGTATATGTTATAGTGTAGCTGGGCTCTTGAAGTTCCACATCAGGTGTTCCAGATCTTCAATTTTTATACATCAACAGAAGGTGCTCATCAGGTTGAACAACTCTTGCTATGACGTCATTCCTGTATATGTTATAGTGTAGCTGGGCTCTTGAAGTTCCACATCAGGTGTCCAGGATTTTCAATTTTATTCTCTCAGCAGAAAATGCTCATCACGTGGAACAATTTTTGCTATGGCATCATTTTTGTATCTCTTATAGTTTAGCAGGTCTGTTGCAGTTCTGCATCAGGTGTTCAAGTTTCCAAGATAAATTATAGCCTATATGTTAATCGAACTTAATACCTATACAACAAAAAAAAATCATTCAAATCCGTCTAGTAGTTCCGAAGATTAGCGTGCACAAACACACAGACAAACACACAAACAGACAAACAGACAAAAAAAAAATTATTTACAGTTTCGGGTTCGGCATCGATAAAATAACAACCCCTGATACTTTTTTTTTGTATATTTCCATTGTACAGACACCACTTTTCTACAAATTTATTATATTGAGTTGAGTTCGGTTTTCGACCGTCGAAGCGAGTGGACGTGTGTCGTTTGTTTATCCAAATTTTAGATACTGGATTTGTGATTGGCTAATTGTCGAAATTTCTAATTCCTTGTCGCACCTCTGGAGTTTGAATTAGTTGTATACACCCACTGGGCGGCCCTAGAGTGAGACAAATCTATCATTGACATTTAAAATTGACATAGTGTTGGAAAAAGTGAATGTGATTTGCTGAGGCTCGAACCGACGACGTGAGGATATCTGCAAGGGTGGGGCGTGCGCTTAACCAACGCGCCACCGAACGAGTGAGAGCTGCGAGTGAATTAGCGGTGTTCTACGCGAGGCTGACGTCATCCGGTGTGCGCAAGCGCTGCTACGAGAATTCTACGACGGACAACGAAGCGACCTACGTCATAAGTAAACACAGCGCGCACCTAACGCGAGCGGTGATATTATTTAACAATCCGCCGATTGAGATAAGCTATAACTCTTGTGATCTCACACTGTAATTATATAAATAATATAATGTTCCAGCGCACGCCCCCAAAGGCTGATCAATCCCAAAACTTAGGCCATACTCGCTCGGAGCCGGATATAAATACAGCTAGTACAATGAGTGACTTTGTCACCAGCAGATCTAAGCGTCCTCGTACAAGTGTCTCACCACAAAGTGAAATGGGTTTTAACCAACAAGAACTAAAGGACATACTGGCCAACTGGAAAAAAGAACAAGAATCTAATATCAGTGAGCAACTGGCAGAGCAAAAACTATTATTTACCCAACTCGTGGCAGATATGAGTGAGATTAAATCCCAAAATAAGAAAATACAAGAATCGAATGCAGCTCTCTGTAAAACTAACGCGGAGATTGAACGTTCGATGCTTTTTATAAACAAAACTTTTGAACATCTTAAAAATGAAATAGAGGACTTAAAAAAGGAACGTCTGGAACAGCGATGTTACATTGAAACCCTGGAATATAAAATAGCTGACCTACAATACCGGTCACGAACATCAGGCATCGAGATTCGAAACATCCCTATCGTGGATAACGAAACCCCTGACGGACTTATTAAAACCGTGTGTAAGATTGGTGAACAGGTTGGACTCTCCGTATCGGATACGGATTTCCGAGATGTTTACCGTTTACCTGGGAAACCCTCACCAACTGACACACCGCGTCCGATCATTGTTGAATTTAACCGTGTACAAACAAGGATGAAAATGCTTTCAGCCATACAATCATTCAACAAAAGCAAGAAAGAGAAACAGAGTAAATTAAATACAAAACAGTTAAATCTACCAGGGATTGCCCAACCGGTATATGTCGCGGAGCAACTACCACCGAGCGCCAAGAAACTGTTTCACGCTGTTCGTGACTATGCAAAAAACCATAAGTACGCATTCTGCTGGATCAAAAACGGCAATATCTTCATCCGCAAAGAAGAAGGAGAAAAACATGTTCTTATCAAATCACTAAAATGTCTCCAGAACCTCGATGGCCCCAAACTGTGACTATCCTTGATTTTCCGTCAACAATCACTCCATTTCCTTAATATTGTATTTTTTTATTTTCAATGTTCAGTCGAACTATTAGTTTTTAAGCAGTCATGCAGAACTATAACACACACAAACGACACCAATACACACTATTATTACCTCAATAACACAATCAGTCTTTTTACACAATACGTTTCTTATATTACAATTTTAGATAACATTCATTTATTAGGTATATATTACACATTAACATATGTTTTTAGTCCCTTGCTTCTTAACTATAACAAAATACAAAGTAGGTTATTACGATACCTCAAAATCCACATAGGTCAGATTTACGTCACTAATTGGAATATAAACAATTTAAAGTGACTGCAATAAATAATATTAACGAAGAACTTGATAATCTTAACCTAAAGAACTCCCTGTTATGTAACCCTGAAGACTGCATAAAGTACATAGGCACACATAAAAATGATATAAAACTCTTACATACCAACATACGCAGTGTTAATAAAAACTTTGATGCCCTCCAGGCTTTGATCTGCCAAACTAAATTAGAAATGGACGTTGTTGTCTTAACGGAGTGTTGGTTAAGTAAGGTACCTAATATTCCACAGCTGGACGGTTTTGAGACTCACTATACCGAAAGGATATCAAACCAAAACGAAGGTGTTATAATCTATTCTAGAGAAAGTCTAAACGTCAAAATATGGGAACCGGACTTTGTTAATGCTAACTGTCTGGTATGCAAAATAAAGGATAAATTCGCTATCATCGCGGTCTACCGATCTCCTTCCTATTCCACCAAGGAACAGTTTGATACCTTCCTTACCAGCTTAAATGATGTTTTAATAAGTCTATCCACAGTACCGAATATTGCCCTTGTAGGTGATTTTAATATAGACATAAAGACATCTAACAGAAATGAACGTAGTCTAGACTATCTATTCTTGAACGCATCTCATGGGCTTTTGCCTACTCATTTATACCCCACTAGGTTAGAAAACTGTTTAGATCACACCTTGTTAAAGAGCAGATTAACAACTTTTAGCTTTATTTTAGAATCTCATATAACAGATCACAAACCCACCCTGCTAATATTTAAAAACTCGAACTATGGTAAGAACAATACTCGTACTGTAACTCGTACTGACTTGGAGGCTGTTAAAATAGACATGGAAAACACTAATTTCACAGATATCTTCACTATTAAGGAACCAAACGACGCGATAAACAAATTCATTTCTGTAGTTACACATTCAATTTCAAAGCACACAATCCAACGTACCATTCCGAGGAGTAAATATTCTATAAAACCTTGGATAACTCCTGGTCTATTGAAATGCATGAAAAACCGGGATAGGATGCATAAACAATCAAAAAAAGAAAGTAACAATTTTATTCTAAAAATAACTTACACGCGTTATCGTAATTTTTGTAATGCTCTTCTTAGAAAACTAAAACGATCTTATGAGAAACACGAGTTAGAAAAAACAAAAAATAACCCCAAAGCTCTGTGGAAGACCATCAAGGATATTACTAGCACAAATAATACACGAAGTAGTCCTGTAGAACTTCTAGATATAGACAAAGATATCGGTTCTTCAATTGACCGAGTTGGCCGATTCTTTAGCGAGATAGGGAAAACAATGGCAGACAATATTACATGTCAAGCACCTATGAACAACATAAGTTCTCACTTGCCAGGAAATAACAGTACTCCAACATTACCTAATTCATTTGTTATTCTTGAGGTTGATGACAGTGAAGTTGAACGGATCATCCTTCAATTGCGTAGTGATTGTGCCACTGGCTGGGATGGTATATCCACGTCGTTGCTTAAGATGTGTCGTCGATCGCTTGTGCCACCACTTAGATACATATTTAATCTTTGTATAGAAACAGGTGTGTTCCCTAATGCCTTAAAAAAAGCAATCGTTCACCCAATACATAAGGGAGGGGACAGAAACTGTGTCAATAATTACAGACCAATTTCAGTCTTGACTTCACTTTCTAAGATATTTGAGAAAATACTTTGTAAAAATCTAAGAAGTTTCTTAAACAAATATGAGATAATTGCAGAAAATCAGTACGGCTTTCGAACTGGAGTCTCGACTGAAGATGCGGTGATGGACATGACGCAGGACATTGCTAGAAATCTAGATAGCAAATTGAAATGCTTAGGAATATTTCTAGACCTGTCCAAAGCCTTTGACACAGTTTCTGTTCCCAAACTCATTTGTAAACTGGAGCGTATTGGAATACGTGGCACATCACTGGCGCTGTTTAGGGATTATCTCAGTAATCGCAGACAACAGGTTAAGATTGACAATTATCTTAGCAACGAAGAAATTATGACCTTCGGTGTTCCACAAGGCAGCGTTCTGGGACCCTTATTATTTCAGATCTATATAAATGATCTATGTATGATGTCTCTGCCTAACTCCAACATTTATACGTATGCCGATGACACAGCCGTACTAATCTATGCTTCCACATGGGAGGAAATTAAAGTTAAGTCCGAATCCGCATTGAGGACGATTGTGTATTGGATGAACTCAAACTTGCTGACACTAAATCTCAAAAAGACCTCCTACATTCCGTTCTCTATACGTAACAATACCAAACCATCATTAACTTTTAATATACAGGCGCACTCTTGCTCGAGCCCATCGACATCCTGCTCCTGTCCCTCTCTTGACAGAGCGGATAGTGTAAAGTACTTAGGAGTACATATAGATGATGGATTAAGATGGGACAAGCAACTTAACGCGTTGTCTAATAAAATCATGCGCCTTATATCTATATTTAGAACACTTAGGGAATCCGCTAACGGTGATACGCTTAAAATGGTTTACCTTGCGTTATGTCAATCAATAATTGGTTATTGCATAACGGTATGGGGTGGTGCAGCAAAGACAAAGCTTATACAGGTGGAGAGGGCGCAGAGAGCTGTACTCAAGGTGATGATGAAAAAACCCTACAGATATCCTACGGTGCAACTATACGCTGACTGTAGGGTTTTGACAGTACGCCAGCAGTTTGTGCTTCGCTCTGTCCTCCGAACACATTTGGGCTTGCCACCATCAAATCCCAAAAAGCGCACAAACATCCCTGCAGGCGTCCCTCACAAAACTGCCTTTGCAAGACACCAACACTACGTAATAGGTAGGCACATATACCAACAAATACACAAACAACTTAACATACTCGACCTAAACACTCACGACGTCAAAAACAAAACTACGGATTGGCTATTAAAACAAAATTATGACAGTACAGAAGCCCTGCTAACTTACCTAATATAATTAAGACACATGCAAGCAACATACCTATACACACACACATACATACACACACACACACACACACACACACACATAATATGAGACACGCACTCACAAACAAACACACAAGCAGTATGATACCAACAAATTATCACCAAGATATCCACTTGCTTCCGATTTTGTTACATTTGTTATGTATTTACATTGATAAATTAAGTTTGCCGAACACTGCCTCTTAAGAGACAGGTAAAACCTAGTTTAAGAGACAGTTTTCAAATAGTGTATAAAAATATATATATATAACGAAGATGTACCTTCCTCAACATTATTTTAAGAAATGCACTGTACAGCTTACCTTTGGTGATAAATAAACTATTATTATTATTATTATTATTATTATATGTATAGATATTATTTCATTGCGTGTATGTGACAAAGTTTGCATGCACCAGCAATATTGCTTTCCGTCTAGTATTATTTTGACATGACCAGGCGCGATAATTATACAAGTTTTGATTGGAACAGACTTGTTAGAATCGTTACTTGTAGTTGCGAGTTTGCGTCTGCGGTTGTGACCAATGCGGTGCACCTGGCGACTAATTTGTAGTTCAATTGTATGGGAACTGCTGTTCGTGAATGTGGACTTATGAAGCCAAAAATAAGACGTACTTATATTTGTTTGCTTTTTGAATAAAAGTGTTGCCACACATTGGATTATAAATTCACCCACGATACATGATTAATTCCAAAATTATAATCCACAGTCACAAACAGCCAGACTCGAAAAACATTTATATTTTGTGTTGCTGCCTCGTGTAAACATCGCACAACACGTCTTACAACAAAAAGTTAAATATCTGTTGAACAATTGTTTAAAAAAAGTGTAACTGCAAAACGACCCTTATATCAACGTTAAATGCTGTTTTGCAGATGACAAATTATTAGACAAGACACACGTCTTGTCAAGCATCAGTTAAACACTTAACTGATGCTTAATAGTATCAAATAATAACGAGAACTGCTTACTACCATGTGAAAATACATTAACAATAAATTATTTCAAATAATTCCTCCTACTACTCAACTCTTTAACTGTAACTACTTTAGAATATAAACAGCACAAATTAGAGGTGTACAGCAATAGTTTCAAGACAAAGTTAAAACGTTGTAAAAGCGCAATAACGCGTTAAAAGGCTTCTACTGTTTCGCTCGGAAGCGGTTTCACAGCCATAATGTGGGCCATGCACATTGTACGGTCGTTAGAATGTTAGCGCCTCTTTCATTGAGTAGAGTGGCAACTTCTATTCAATAGCTGTTTGTGAAAGTTAGGTAGTTTTGGATTAAGCGTACTTTCTGGTTAGTGGGCATCGTCCCCGAAAGCCTGCTCAATAGATTTTTTTAGAACTATATGAACTAAATGACACATTTTTTCCGTTTGTTCCTAATCTGTTGTTTGCTCTTTTATATTCAAAAGCTGATTGATAAGTAGATGAGGCCTTGCAGCATTAAGTCTGTTTTATGCACTTGATGGAACAGGGTGGATTTTAGTACTAAATAAATAAATAAATTCTTTATTTCGCAAAAAAGTGAACAATAAAACTAGCAACTATAATCCGCTAAGAGCTGTGGCACCAGTAAATTTAGAACTAGCGTATTATGAACTCTGATACTCCTTAAGGAAATAAATATACATGGTGCAATCTTAGTCGTGGGCAATATTTTAATCTAATGCTCTACTAACGATACTGAATGTATAACGCAACTCAAAAGCATTATCAATGCAAGTATGTAAAACCTTAAAAAAATTCCTAAGTGTCTCAAAGTATCAAAGCGGCGCGGGCGCGTAGACGCGATATACTGCGCTTTAAAATTTGGATACTTCAAGACTTTTTGGGGATTAAGATTTTTTTTTATTACTTTTTGTGTTTATTTGCAACATTATGCCTTTGCAATGTGACTTAAAACATTTTTAAGGTTTTCCAAACTTGCATTAAAAATATTTTTGATTTGCGAATTATTAGCCCTAATGCAATCAGTATCGTGACTAGAGTCTTAGATTAAAGTATTGCCCACGACTAAGATTGCACCCTGTATAAAGGTACACAGTGTTTCCCACGAGGGGCAGCAAGTGCAGTTTCATTGTCATAGAGAAATGAATTAAAAATATAAAAACTATAAAAATTAAACAGAAAATAGAGTGGACAACGTGTAATGTAAGTAAGTACGAGTCTAACAATCTCTTCCGCACGAACTGCCTAATGAGTGTCGAAAGATATTCGTCGAGGCGCTTTGCTGTCAGGTCATGTCGAGACTCTCTCGACTACTTTCTTAAATTATTATTGTCAAAAAAAAAATTTAAAAAAAAACATACCGACCGAATTGAGAACCTCCTCCTTTTTTTAAAGTCGGTTAAAAAGTTGTATTTCTCTCTTTCTCTTAAAAAGTGTTATATCTTTCTCATTCTCTTTTATTTCTTTCTCAAGATTGTCGTTACCGCATTTCACATCGTTAGTTCCAAAAAACTCTTGGCACATTTACCATAATATTGAAACATCGTTCCGTTCCATGGAACCACAAAAAATCCACCTTCTTCTTCGAAAAACCCAGGTTCTAATGACACAGAAAAAAACTCTCATTTATTTCTGTCAAAAGGAAACACGAAATTTAAAAAAAAACTATGCCAGAGAAGAAGAAAATATAGAAGAAGGCCTAAAAAGTTTGTAGCGACAAGCTACAATACGTACAAAAGTATAAGTATTTGCTCTTTATAACATTAAGGGCTGATTTTTCAATAGTCAGATAACTTTTATCTGAGGAATAAAAATGGCAGTTTGACAGGTTATCTATGGAAAATATGTCAAACCGTGGTCAAACCGTTATTTTATATATATCAGCCCTAAGTAATTTAAGTTAATTTACTGACTTCAAATTAAAAATCCTAATTGGATTGTTAGTAATAATAGAAGTGGTGAATTATAAATCCTTTTCATAAAAACCAAACCTTAGCCACAAGATGAAGCAATTAAATTTTCATCAGTAGATATTCCACTAACAATGAAACCTAGTTCTATAAAAAAATGCCTCTGAGAACGAAGATGAAGTACTAATTAAAGATCCTAGTTAATGAGATAAGACTAATGAGACATCGGGTGGATAATAAGGATTTATCTTAGTTTGTGTTTTCTATAATAGTAAGTTCTGGATTTAGTTATTTTTCGGTTCATAATATTTATAGAAACAATTTAAACTGTTTGATCCATATTGACACTACCAATTGCTGTAATAATACAGCTACGTACTTGTAGGTATTTCTTTTTCCAAAATCAGACGGGTTCGATTCCTGACCAGGGTTATTGATTTATCTAAAATCCAAAGATATTCATCATAGTTTTGGGAATTAATCTATCAACTGCTGTGGAGTATAAACTTAAAAAATAAGAGCCTTTTAGTTTATCTTTTGTCACTCGTCTAGTGATCGCAAGTGCAAGTGCTGGGCTCGAAGTTTATGTGGCTCTAGAAAATTCCTTGTAGCAGCCATGGAATTTTCCCACATTATTATTAACTCAGTTTACTAGATTCCATCGAAATACTTTCAGTAGGTTTTACATGAAACAGTAACACTTGAGCCACACTAACAGAAAATACCATTTTTTATAAGTTAATAGACATTTATATAATATGCGAACATTTTAAGATCATTATCGCTAAATCAACGGGAAATGCCATTTCAAAAGCAAGTGTTCCTAAAATATAAAATAAAACAAAATTATATTAATTTTATATCGTTAAACGGTGGAGTCGTGGCTAAATAAGTACAGCCGCACAGGCCTATCTTACGGGTTAAGCCGCGCTTGCCGAGGTTGGTCTGTGGATGGGTGACCATCTATCATAGCGAGTTTCCTCCGTGCCTCGGAAAGCACGTAAAGCCGTTGGTCCCGGCTGTCATTTGTAGATCTTTGACAGTCGTTACTGTTAGTCAGAAGCTCTAAAGTCTGACAACCAGTCTTACCATGGGGTATCGTATTACCCAGTTACTGGGTTGTGGAGGTCCGACAGGCAGTCGCTCCATGTAAAATACTGATATCCAGCTGAATCTGGTTTGACTGGAAGCCGACCCCAATATAGTTGGGAAAAGGCTAGGCAGATGATAAACGGTGGAGTGCTTACGAAGAGACGACGGATTACAAGCAACTTAAGCAAATTGCTTGACATGTAATCTGCTCATCTTGGGCGTCCATTCCACTAGTCCATTTCAGCTGAAGGTAAAATGTATGTAACTTAGTTTAAGTTACGTTACACTGGCTTTTAAAATAACGTTATCTCCGCTTCAACAAATGCCCTGCACCCAAGAAAGGGCATTTACCTGACGTCTCAAAATAAAGGGTTTCTCTTTATGATCCAGACGGAATTTCATTACGAGAAATCGCGTTTTAAACGAGTTTTGGTAATAGCATGATAAAGAAAACACGACTGATTAAATTGGGCGAACAAATTGTTTTAGAAAGTTTTTCACGCCCTTTTTTTCTGCTCTTAATTAAGTAAGACGTGAGAAGTTTTAAGTGGATTTAGGGAATCCTTCCTGTAATCTTTTGATTTCATGTTGAGGTTTTTCTAAACTGTTTACTTTTTCTAATGGTTGTTTGTTTACGTAAGACAATTTCAAATACAGATTAGCTTCGATTGTTATCTACAATAGCGAGAGGAAGCAACGAAATCGTGGGTTTTATTCATTTTAGAGTTTAGTGTAATCCGAATTTGTAATGTGTTTTGATTAAGACTTCAGCAGTAAGATCTTTTTCAACAAATAATTTATCTTTACATATAATAAAATCGTAGAGCTGTCATTCCTGTACATTGAATATTTTTTTCTTTTTGTATTTTTTTCAAGATAAGGGATCGATTCTGATGCCAAATCAACTTTTTTTTTTCGATTTTTTTTATGTTTTTTTGAGATGATCTATCTCCGAAACTACTGTAAAGTTGTCGATCAAATTTTCCTCAAATATTCCCAATAATATGCTTCTGTTAATAGGCTATGTATTATTTCGCTATTTGCCCTGGGAGATAAGCAATTTTGAATTTTGTTGTTTTTACATGTTTGTTGGGAGTTGGAAGCTAAACCACTGGATATTATTTATTAATTTTTTCCTCAAACATTCCTTAAACTGCTCTTCAATTAATAGGATATGTATAATTACGCTATTCCCCTTGGGGGATTAGCAATGTTATTATATGTTGATTTTCAGTCATTGTTGACATTTGTTTAAGAACCGCTATTTGAAATCTACTGTCAGCGAACCAGCCAGTCTGGTTGGTAACCCGCTTGACTTTCGTGCAATAGGTCTCAAGATCAAATCTTGAAATTTTCTTTTTCACTTTATGGGTTTCTATTCTTTTTGTTTTTATTTAACCTGACAGTATCAAATAATTAAAAAAAATATATGCATACTTTTATCTCAATATTATTCGCAATTTTAATTTATTTAATATTAGTAGTCATTTTTACCCGTGGTGCTAGGCAACTGGGCTTCTCCCAGTTGTAATATCCCTTTGTGCCTATTGGCCTTGTTTTGTTCTGTCTCCTGTTTGCATGGAGGGAAGTGGAAACATATTTTTCCTACTCCTCCACTATTCTTTTCTGATTAATTTCGTGCAGGATCCAAGACAGAGGTAAATTCATTCTCCGGGACACGTCGAGCTTCATTGTCTCGGCGCTTTTCTGGTGGTTGCCACTGTTGATTCTGGCTTTCAGGAGTTGCAGTGGTTTGGGAATAGTGTGGTGGGTTTGTCCCAAATATTTTTTTTTTTAATTTATTACTATTTTTTTTAATAGTTCTCTAGGATATATTTACGCTGATTTAAATTGTAGGTAGTAGGTAAGTTAGATTTTTTTTTTAAATTGTAATTGTTTCGAGGTGTAAGAATTTTAAAGATTCGAAAACAATCAGTGTTTCTATTATTTTGTGTTTATTTATATTTTGAATTGGTGCTCAAAACAGTGCATAGATTTTGTTTTAAACGACGACAAGTTGTACTCATCGAGTTAAATAATTAGCTATTTTTAAGAATCACGCGGTATGCTAAAGGGAGAAGAGCAATGCTATCGTTCGTTTAATTTCGTCAACAAATTGCAGCGATACTGTAAATTGACCAAAAAATGATAGTCTAATGTTTAAGATAAACACGGATCTTTGAAATTAGTGTCGCTCAAATGGTCAAAGGATTTGTGGACTATGAGAAAGCCTTCGATTCGGTGGAAACATGGGCGGTACTTAAGTCACTCCAGCGATGCCGTATTGACTATCGGTACATCGAGGTGTTGAAGTGCTTGTATAACGCCACCATGTCGGTCCGAGTACAGGAGCAGAGCACGAAGGCGATTCCATTGAGAAGAGGCGTAAGACAAGGGGACGTTATCTCCCCGAAATTGTTTACTGCCGCAATGGAAGACGCCTTCAAGCTCCTGGAATGGCAAGGACTTGGCATCAACATCAACGGCGAATACATCACTCACCTTCGGTTTGCCGACGACATCGTAGTCATGGCAAAGTCGATGGAGGAACTCAGCATGATGCTCGATGGCCTCGACCGAGTTTCACAACGGGTGGGCTTGAAAATGAACATGGACAAGACGAAAATTATGTCAAATGCCAATGTTGTGCCCACCCCAGTCTCTGTTGGAAACTCGGTACTCGAAGTTGTTGACTCATATATCTACTTAGGACAAGTAGTCCAGTTAGGTAGGTCCAACTTCGAGAAAGAGGTCAACCGCCGAATCCAACTCGGTTGGGCAGCGTTCGGGAAACTACGCAATGTCTTTTCGTCCGACATACCTCAGTGCCTCAAGACGAAAGTCTTCAACCAATGTGTGTTACCAGTGATGAGTTACGGCACCGAAACGTGGTCATTCACTATTGGCCTCATCTCAAAGCTCAAAGTCGCTCAACGAGCTATGGAGAGGGCTATGCTCGGTGTTTCTCTACGTGATCGAATCCGAAATGAGGAGATCCGTAGACGAACTAAAGTCACCGATATAGCCCACCGGATTAGCAAGCTGAAGTGGCAATGGGCAGGCCATATTGCTCGCAGAGCAGATGGCCGATGAGGTCGAAAAGTACTAGAGTGGAGACCACGGACTAGCAAGCGCAGCGTAGGACGTCCACCAGCAAGGTGGACAGACGACCTTTTAGAGGTCGCCGGAAGACGCTGGATGCAGGTCGCTTCCAACCGGTATAAGTGGAAATCAAAAGGGGAGGCCTATGTTCAGCAGTGGACGTCCTACGGCTGAGATGATGATGATGATGATCAGATTTAATGATTTAATTGAATGAGTTAGATTAGGTTTCATTTCATTTCATCTCATTAAATTTCATTTTCATTTCATATCAATAAAAAAAAAAACTACTGAAGATTAAGCTGTATGGGCATAGTTCCCTTTGCCTACCAAAATGGGTGAAGGAAAAAAAAAAAACTCTGCTTATTATTCTACGGTTGGCGCCATTTTCCAGAAATTTTCTATTACTAAATTGCTTCATTTTTTCGCAACTGTATTAAAATAAAATAGTCGTTCAGTACACGTGCGGAACCGTCATTGCAACTTGTTCCGACTGTCAACCCTCGCCTTCAGCAGCGCTTCGGCTCGGGTAGACATTTGTCGGAACTCTTTGCAATGACAGCCTTTCCGCACTTGTAATGAAACATACTTTTTTACTCCGTACTGTGTGAACAATGGTTAGTTTGTGATTAATTTAAACAACATAATACTCATCGACAATATCGGCAATATTCAGGTTGTTTTTTTTTTTTAAATGGTTCTGCTTCTTGTCCTCAATCTAGCCCAGAAGCAAACATGAGGTCTAAGAGGAAAGAACTTATCAATAGAGAACTAGAACTCCTGCACATCCATCGAACACAGTAAAAAATATTTGGCTCCGAAATAATGCAAACAGCCGTATTTAAAATTGACAGAAAGTTGTCTTAATATTGAGCATTTCCTACCTACATATAATTATGTCAACCAAAATAACTCTCTCTAGCTACCGAGACAAGCATTACTTTTGTGTGTGAGATACTAAGAAACTAATAATCTTGAAGACTCAGACAAAACTTGATAATCAAGTAGTCGGCGACTTGACAAACTGCACTTGTTGTTATACCAACTTCTTACTTAGTAACAACGATAATTTTCCCCGTGTTCGCACGTAAGAGACTTGGGAACTTGCTAATTACAAGTTTGGATGTTTGTGATTTACCTTTTACTTCTTTTAACGTATTTTTTGTGCGTGAGAATTACCTGTGTTGAGGTTTGTTCCGGGATCTTTCGTTTAGGATATTTTTTTTTTTGTTTATGTTTCGCAAATGCTTTTACATATATTTTCCTTGTTTCATTTGTTATTTACTTTTTTTATTCAATTAGTACAATCGACAAAGTTGAATCATGACCCACCATAAGCTTATTTTCTTACAGACTTTCAAATACAATTAGGTCGACATCCGCCTAAACATACATATCCATGGTAACGACTTTGATCTTTATCAATTTGACGGATTCAAACAATTTATTGTCAAAATGGGTCATGATTCAACTTTGTCGATTGTACATAAAGACGCTCTGATGTCTGGAAATTGCTCAAAATAGAGTCATTTTGCACATTAATAGAACATTATCACAAAAAGTTAGAATAAACACTATTTTATTTTCAGCAGAAAATCGTTAAAGGCTATCACAAAAAGTTAGAATAAATACCTAATATTATTTATTGTCAGCAGAAAAGTTTTACATACTTCCAGTGCAGTACTACAACTTTATTAGCCAGTTAAAATAGATTAGATTTTTTGTAGTAGGTATTTTTTTTGCGATAAAGTACAGATATATTTTTAATGGTACAAGCAAAAATGTTTATATTTTATTGTAACGATTGCCGTATATTAATGGTCCTAAAAAGGAGAATTTGCCACCAATAGCTTGTAAACTCAGATTATTCCGATCTGTCACCCCGTTTTGTCCCCTTATTTATTTATTTATTTATTTATTTTATTAAGGTTAACCAACAATTGTTTACACAGTACATAACAAACTTAATTACTAGGGTAACATTTACAGGTGCAACAATTAATTAAAGGATAACACCACATGCACAATGAATAAAAACGGCTTTAGATAACGTATATAAGAAATTAATATAGGTACATACAAAAAAACAAAATTAACAAAATGTAAGGAAGATTAACAGTAAATTTCAACATAAAAAAAAGGTTGGTATCAAAATGTCACTTTAAATTATAGTTGATTAATTAATTAATGAATACAATTAAAATGATAATGAATTATAAATTATAAAATTAAATTAAAAGACAAAAAAAAAACAAAGGAAAACACGAAGACAAAATAATAGATAACACATATGAAATTAAATTAAATTTACATGGGATTATTAATTACAAAAGCTCGTATGAATTTATTAATATTGTCATGGTGTACATCTACTATGTCACTGCGGCCATTAATGATTTTGCACAATCTAGGTATTGGGGAATTCGCACCAAGCACAGATTTTCGAAGTGGTGGACATAGGGGTGTTATTTTATTCCTCGGACATCGAGAGGGCACACGGAACCTAACGAGCTTCACTAAACTGGGGCAGTCAATCTTATTGTGCAACAGCTTGTAAATAAATAAAGCATCCGTTATATCTCTGCGCATGGATAACGATTGCATTTTAAAATGAGATAGGCGGGTTTTGTAAGAGGGTAGGCGCTTGGATTTCCCCTCACTAAAGGCTAAATGCCATACGAAACGTTTCTGTACCCTTTCCAGACGCAACATGTGAGTGGCAAAGTGAGGTCTCCACACAACACTGCAGTACTCCATAACACTGCGCACGAGGCTGTAATATAACATTATTTTGGTGCTACTTTTGCGAAAGCCTTTGGTGTTACGAAGGAGGAACCCTAACATTTTTGATGACTTTTTAATAATATATTCAATATGGGGCACAAAGGTGACCTTTTTGTCAAAAAGTACTCCTAGATCCCTAATTGTTTCCACTTCTTGGACTCGCTCTTGGTCTATGAAGTACTCTGTGTCAATGCAGTTAATCTTTCGCGTATATTTTACATGATAACATTTCTTTGGATTAAGTTGCATTTTATTATTGTGGCACCATTTTATGACTTGGTTAAGATCGTGTTGAAGAAATTCGCAGTCCCGTTTTGACTCGATCACTCGTGCGAGTTTTAGGTCATCAGCATACAGAAAAGGTTGGGAGAAACGAAGGCACTCAGGAAGGTCATTAATGAACACATTGAATAGCACTGGAGCTAAGTGAGTTCCCTGGGGAGCGCCCGATGTTATTTTGTGTGCAGCTGATCGAAAACCGTTTACAACGACAAAGTATTCGCGTTCAGTAAGATAGGACTTGAACCAACCTAACAGAGGCCCTGTTATACCATAGGCTGCTAGTTTATAAATCAGAATAGAATGTGACATTTTATCAAATGCCTTACTGAAGTCGGTGTATACTACGTCAAACTGTTTGCCTGCATCTACAGCCTGTATTAGGGACTCAGTAAATGACACCAAATTTGTAGCTGTAGATCTAGATGCTACAAACCCGTGTTGATTTTCATTAAGGTACAATTTTAGATGTTGCTGAATGTGCGGACATATAATAGATTCAAAGATCTTTGCAAATGTGGATAAAATTGAAATTGGCCTGTAGTTGCTTATTGTATCTTTTTTATCTGATTTATGCACTGGGACAACCTTGGCTTTTTTCCATTCTGACGGAAAAGTTCCAGTAGCTAACGATGCATTATATATTATTAATAAAGGATATACTAGAGCTGTGGCACAGTTGGAAATAAAAACAGGTGGGATGCCATCCGGGCCAGGTCCTTTACTAGTGTTTACTGTTTTTAGTTTCTTAAGTAAACAGTCGCGGTCAAGTACAGGAATACTCAAGCCCTGACTATTGTTACGCAGGGCTTGGAGGTATGTTGTATGGCAGTTGATTTCGGTATCTTTGTCAGTAGTATACACGGTTGCGAAATGATTTGCGAAAAGGTCGCAAATTTCAGATCCGTTAGATGTAACAACCTGTCCATCAGTCATTGCCAAAGGGTAGCCACTAGTGCCACCACGTTTCGCTTTAATGTAATTCCAGAGAAGTTTGGGATTATCTTTTATGTCTTTTTCAATTCTATCAATGTAGTCATTATATAAATTCATGGCTAGTTTTTCGCACCGCTTAGAAACTAGTTTCAGTTCAATTTTATCTAAAGGATTATTGTATTTCTTGTAACGCAATCTCAGTTTATTTTTTTCTTTTAATGTTTTAATTAATTTCATATCAAACCACGGCGGATACCGACAGTTGTTAGGCTTCCGACCAGGCACAAATTTTCCAATAGCCTCACGCAGACATTTATAAAATATTGCCACCATGTCATTCACGTCACAAGTATCTACAAAAAGTTCATCCCAGTTCAGCTTAATGAGGTAATTGTTTATTTCGGGGTAATTGGCCTTGTAAAAGTTAGGTCTTGTGTCAATACTATATGGTAAATTGCAGTCCTTTAGCACGGACATAGTTAGTTCAAGGGGGGGATGCAGTTTGTCGACGGCTACCAGAGAATTGCTGGACTCGTTTACTAAACAAGTTTGCTCTGTTGATATGACCAGATCCAGTATTCGACCAGAACAGTTTTTTACATAGTTATGTTGAGATAGTTCATTTACGTTCATAAAGTCTAAGAGGTTTTGACAAGTCTTAGGTAGAGAGTCATTTACGGCGGTTTTATCCCAATTCAATTTACTTAAGTTAAAATCACCAACTATGAAACAAGGAATGTCCATTGAGTCGAGCACTCTGTTGCAGCCATCCACAAAATGATCCAAAGTTGCGAGACATACTGGTGGTGGTAGATAGACGGCACAAAGAGCAACTTGGCGTGACCTGTGAGATGTTGATATGTCAAGTGTGACCCAGAGGTCTTCACAATTACTTTGCCAGCGTTCGATACGTGTGGAGTTCATTTTTTTATTTATTGCTATCAAGACTCCTCCCCCGTCTTTGTTGTTCTGGAACCCCGTTGTTTCTCTGTCTCGTCTATAAACTTCGTATCGGTCATCAAACAATTCACTACTTAATACATTACTGTTTAGCCAGGTTTCTGTTAATATTACAACATCATAATTCATATTACATAGATTACAATAAAAAGTATTCGTTTTCGTTCGCAAACCTCTGCAATTTTGGTAATAAATTAATATATCTTTGAATTTTATGGAGTTCAGACCTAATGCATGCATTCAATTACAATTAATAAAAACTATAACAAGAGGTACATACTCATCACACAATCTTACTAAGACTGTTCTTGTTCCTAATTTGTATATACTCTGCGCCGTCATTTTTCCTCACAAATATCCTACCATTTCGAACCCACACGTATTTATAATTCTTCTCTTTGGCTTTTAACCTCGCAGCTGCATGGAGAGATCTATTTACCGGGGACAGATGCTCAGCAACGTAGACTGGAGATTTTGGTCCAGCGTAACCAAGGTGCGAACAGTTTAGCTTTTCTTGAGGATTAGCTTGGTTGTACTTGATTATTGCTGCCAGAAGATGATCACGCATTCTTGGTGAGGCTAGCTGGACAATTATGGAGCGAGGGCGGTTACTTGATGTGTTCGCCTTAGCAATACGAGTGCAATGTAATACATCTCTTTCACCGATTTCGCAGTTAACCACACGAGCAAGTTGAGTTACAATGTTGTAAACATTTTCATTTTTGTTTTCTGGTACACATTGCAATTCTAAGTTGTTTGATCTCGACTGTTGCTCCAGGTTAGCAAGTCTGTCGCTGAGGTCTTCTACGGTGATCTTAAGTTCTGAGTTTTCCGATTCTAATTTTGTGATAATTTCCTTAGACAACTCGTGTGCTTTCACAATGCCTTCAAATTTCTTATTCATGAAATTCATCGACTCAACAACATCCGCTATTTCCTTTTTAATTGGTGCTAGTTCTTGGCTAATCGTGTTGATAATAGTGTTGTTAAACTTAGACGCCATCTCACTTAATTCATATTTTATTACTTCTCTTATAACGGAACGCAGTTCGTCGTTATCATTGGACGTGGAAGGAGGTGAAGGAGGCGAAGGCTGTTCAGTGGCTTGTCTTTTCTGGCCTCTGGTCGTAGATACGTTACGAACTGGTGTTAAATCGTCCCTGCCCAACTTTGGCGTTTTGCTTAGACATGACGGACATTTCCAGGTAGCCTTCTTATTAGGAGATTTAGTAATGGATATACAAGCATAGTGATAACACTTTTCACAAGTTGGACACTATGGATTTTGCCCCTGAGACAGGGTCACTTTCATTATTGCAACAACCCCATTGAATTTTTTCATCAGCCATAGTAATTATTTCCTTTATTATTATTGCTAGCAAGACAGCAATAACAATTATCACAAATAATAATAAAAAAATAAAATAAAAATAGTATGCGTGTCGTCCTCTCAGATGCAATCAATTATAGGCATCAAGCGCTGTCCCGTCTGTGTTAACTTATCTTTGACGCGACCGGCCGCCTGAGTCATCGGTCGCCGCTGCAAGCAATATTGACGGTTCTGCGCACTGCCGAAGCATGCGAAATTCCGTGCACTACGCGTAAAGTGTCTTGTCATTCACTCATCAGCTGATTCGTTGACGTTTAAAACTTTTAACTGTTTGCACTTAATAATGTTCGATTTATACACTTTGCTTTATTTTTATTAAGTTAAACACACATAGGTAGTGTTACCGAGTCACTGTGTCACTTTTATTTATTAATTGTCCACAAGTTTTATTGTTTATCTGATATTAAAACACAGAGTGAAAAAGTACGTATGTTGACCGTTTGAATGCCGGGGCAAAGATGACAGATAGGAAAAAAAAGTTTGATCTGCCCCCTGTTAGCGATGAGGGAACAGTTCGAACTTTATTCACTCCTTAACGGTTTCATCTGTCCCCCTATTAGTGATAGGGGGACAGATGAAACTTTTAATTCCTGTTTGTCCCCTACAGAATTTAATAAGGAACAAAGCGGGGTGACAGATCGGAATAATCCGTAAACTCCATTCAACCAATCGAATATCGATATCTATAATCGAGCTTTTGGCAACCCTAGGAGCGTGGGGCAAGAAAGGTAATCTCAATTAATAGTGTCAGCGTTAACAAAACAGCTCAGGTTTATATCCAAGTAGATACTATTGATAAAGGCAACAAAAGATACTGTTCAACAATTACTTAGACTCACAGGTATAGTAGGAAACGCGGCTAGACCCAAGTGTTGATCTCATTTGGATTGCGCCGTTCCTCTTTAGAATTGTTTCGGGAACCTTCTTTGTTGAGTCTCAGGATTTGCATAAATTAGTCGTAATCATAAAACTTTAGAAGTAGTACGAGTAACGGCTGTTTTGTTACTAAATGAAATGAAACATTACATAGTTTAATACACAAAAGAATCATAACTTTATCTATCATTTATGAATTTCATCCTCCAAAATCATCATTATATATATTATTATTTCCGGCCACCGTAGGAGCGAGCGAAGGTGAGTATTGGGTAACTCGCCGTCCAATCATGAACCATGCCCGGCTCGACGGCACGGTGTGTTCCACACGCGCTTCAAATAGCTGCCAGAATTCTGACGGACGGAACCCCCTCCCCCCCCCCCTCAGAGGGCCAAGGACTGCTGGGGTCGTGGCGTCACTGTCTTATCAGGTTAACGGTAGACCCCTTATCAGAACGTAAAGAGCTAATTGAAGGGTCACCGTAGATTACAAGTTAGTACAAGTTTGACATTGTCTCTCGTTCTAGGGCCAGGGTGGGTCATCTTTATGATTTTACCACGATAAAAAAAGCCAATTAAAAACAAGTTATAGAAAAAAAGTGAGTGTTTATAAAAGTGGAAAAAAAAACGCGCAAAGTGTGCATTCCGCCTTCGTTCGTAGTCTCAAATTCAGATCATTTGCCAGTGTAGGACCTCTACAAAACTACTATCTCAATACGAAGAAACGAAAAAGCTGCAAATTTAAGGTTTTCAAAAAAATAAATCCAATAACCCATCTACAACCCCTTCCTTAAAATTAATTAAAATAGCATTAATCAATAACTAAAAGAGTAGTATTTTGGCGCTAAACTTGACAACTTGTAAAAATATGTGTTCAACGCTAATTAATAAAAGTTATTGTGTTCTATTGAATTCCCGTGTTTTGCTGAAGATCTCCCTGAGCTGTTATAGCTCAGAAGTGGGATAACAGCAAAAATATACCGTTTTTGCAACGCCCACGAACAATCAATAACTTCGAAGGTAAGGTTTTTGTTGTATTGATACGTTTTCTGTAGATGAAAAATACTGAAACAAAGGTTTATTAAGCTTTGTTTCAGTATTTTTCATCTACTTATTTATTATCCCTTTAGAAAACCCCGTAATTGATTAATATCATGATTTTTACGAATAGTAATAAATGAGAGGATGCATATAGACTTAGATCGATCCGGTGTTTTGTAATCATTACAAAGTACGGAAACATGCAATGGTTTACATCGGAGACTTGTTTTTGTTTTGTTTAACTGACTAATTTTATACGAAATTATTATTACCAAAATATCGCAAGATTACGCCGATTTATAAGAATTTTATTATCTTGGGTCGTGACCATTATGTCTAAATGTCTAGTTTACCTTTATGTTTCTCTCAAGGTGTATTATGTTAAATCCATAGACTCAGAGTGTGGACTGAGCAATAGCTGCCTAAATTGACCCCACTATGACCCATAAAATACTGGTGGGTGGAACTGTAATAAATTGACAGAAACCAAACTGTCGTTTTATAAGATTTTTTAAATTTATAATGTCCGGACATAATAAACCTATAAAAGAAGACAGGCATCAAATTACGTGATTAATTTCCTCTGGTTCCGCTAATTCAAACCTCTCCCTAATTAATTCAATATCTTAAAATTGACTACATCAGACGAAAATCAATGAAAATTTCCCATTCAACTGGATGAGTCCAATGAATGTGATCCCCAAAGGGACACATAATGGACTGATCCGTGAGCACATAATTAACAAATTGTGTCTGTGTTATCTCATTTATAAACAGTGAACTGTAAAAGATACGGCCAGGGTTAAAAATACAATTTATTGCTCCATAAAAATGAATAGGATCATAAAAAATCGATCTTTTAATAAAATTGTAATACAAAAAATGTTCCAATTAATTGAAGCGAGGTTTATGTTTACTTTATGATTAAAATCTTTGCTCTTATGTTGAAATTATCTTTTATTTGGTAAAATTCTAACAAAATAAGTTGGTCGATTTTATTACAAGTAGCTACCAACATTTAATAAAAAAAGAGTTCATGAAAATTGAAAAATACAACAGAATATCAACAAAAAGGAGAAGTTCGGTTGAAAATAAGTTTACTACTGCGGCTTCAATTCAATTCGCTACGACTGGCAGGAACTGTCATGGCTGTTTCTAGAACAACAGTAAATCAGAATGTCACTGGAACAACCCAGCAGCACCTTAACAAGTTACTTTTTCCCTTCGAACCACCTAAAATTTTAATCTTTATCAATGTATATAAAATTCAAAACTGACTGACTGATCGATCAACGCACAGCCGAAACCGCTGAACCTAGAAGCATGAAATTTTGTACAAGCCTTCCTTATAATTATGACGTAGGTAAGCAATAAGAACGGATTTTGCGAAATTCGACCCCTAAGGGGTTGTTTTTGGGGTTGATAGTTTGTATGAAACTTTGTTACTACAGGTGCTAGGAATTGAAAATTTCTTTTAAGCAGTCGGTAAATAGTCAATCAATTCTTGGGTTGGATTTTAAAACGAGTCGCATGAATTTGAGGGTATTGGTGGTGTAGGGGGCTTAAGGGAGTTATTCTTAATCCCCCCAAAGTAATTATGGCTGCCGGAGTTGCGTTTAAATATTTTTGAAAAAACACATCTTGATAAGTAGTAATCAGTTATTTGACCTAGGATGCAAGAGCGAGCGAAGCGAGCTCGCGACTTTGGGGCACCCCGACACAGACAGGTTAGGTTCTTTAAACGTTTAAGGTGTTAGGTTACTTTAAACCTTGAAAGCAGAAGTAGGAGCCCCGCGGCCACCTTGGTAGATAGTAATCAGTTTTTTGACCTAGGATGCAAGAGTGAGCTCGGGACCTGGAGCACCCCAACACGAACAGGTTAGATTCGAAGGGGATGACGGGGTCCGTGCGTTGCCTTTACATGAGAGTAGTGCCAGGACACAGGGGACACCTCCCTCCTAATGCTAAACGATATAAAGTTTTTGGAATATGTCTTCTATGTGACTATAATGAGTTTTGAGGATAGGTTACAAAAACATATTTCCGGCGGGTGAAAATGGTGAGAGGGGGTTCTGAGCCCTCCCCACACCTCCCCTAACCACTCACAACCCCTTAATAAAATGGCGACGTATTTCGAAATTTTTACCCAATTCTTTTAAAACTGCGTATGTTCACCTCCCAGGGTTCTATCTAAATACCATAATGTTGAATTTGTAATTTAGTTGACGAATAGTAGGATTTATGCGTGAACTGAAAAAATAATAGGCCCAAGAGGGTTACCTTGTTAACCAATGACCAGGGTTGGAAAAAAAAAAACAGTTTTTTTTTCAAATTTATAAAACAAACAGTTCAAAATGTTTTAAACAAGTGTTTTTTTTGTTTTTTTTTTTTAGTTTCTGGTTTTATTTTCAAATCAATCCACTTTGTTTGTTGATGACTAAATGTATAAATCAATTATGTTTCATTTCTAGACTACATCTTTTCAAATTCGCCCTTTGTAATGAAATTTTTACGAAAAATGATCAATGGATTTAAGTTTTTATTTTACTCTTTTTAGTTTAAATATTCAACCACAATTCTTGTCAAATACATCATTTTCTTACATGTGTACTGGAATTTTATGCATTGTTTCATTACAATGCCAATAAAAGTTAAAAATATGTCATACATAACAATGGCATTAGACTGAAAAGGTTTTATGTCAAACTATTTAAACTCCTGAATATTAATTTATTTTCATTTTATATGCATTCATCCGCCTTGAAAAGTAGTTGAAACGGGTAATAAAAAACACTGTTTAATTTCAAACTGTTTTAAACACTGTTTTAAACAGGTGCTTTAAAACAACTTGTTTTAATCATGCCAACCCTGCCAATGACTAATACCAAAGGTGGCCTTTATAGAAAAAAAAAATAGGCATACCTGTATATTGGTTTAAGAAACTTAATAGTCGATCTTAATAGGTGACTTTTTTTATTATTTATTTAATTGTCATTTTTGCCGCCGGCTTCCGAAAGAAAAGTTTTGTAGGTTATTTTACCCTTTTTTATGGTTGTTTTTGAAGGCGGTTACATTTTTTTTTAAGTTTTTATTTTACTCTTTTTAGTTTAAATATTCAACCACAATTCTTATCAAATACATCATTTTCTTACATGTGTACTGGAATTTTGTAATCCTTAGCACCGGTAATAACATCGTTAACATCTCTTTCATTCATCCCTATCTCAAAAACTACTGAAACGATTTTGATAAAACTTGCAGTATTCTCTAAGCTGAACGATATTTAGTACAACAAAAAAAGAATTACTTAAATCGAACGTGTAGTTCCAGAGATATGCGAATACAAACATAATTTACTAAATCAGTCGATTCCGAGTCCTCTCCTTACTAGAGGAGTTGTACCTTCTATCATCAGCTCACCCACCTGCGATGATGATTATCAGATGCAAATACTCGAACAGCTTTAGAAAATATATATGAAAATGGTACTATGTGCCTATAAAATTTGAATATTGCCCTCGATTTCCCTGGGATTCCATCATCAGATCCTGACCTGATGATCATGGGACCACTTGGAAAGTATACCCTTTCAAACAAAAGAAAAAAATTCTAAATCGGTCCAGGCGTCTTCGAGAAATCGGGGAACAATTACATAAAATAAAGATTCCGACGAATTGAGAACCTCCTCCTTTTTTTGAAGTCAGTTAAAAAGTTTTTTTAATTAATTTTGGCCATTGCCATTTTGTATTACAAATTATGTCTTTCCAAAATCTCTCGCATGTCACTGCATGGAGATAAATATTTTTTATTTGTTCCATTTATAAGCCACTTTCCAATAAATCATTCACGTTTGGTAACAACCAGTCCAATATAATCCTTTTAAATCGTATAAATGGTGAGCAGTTTTAACGTACCTGAGTTGAAACCGATACGCCCGGGCTCGCGCCGCCACCTGAAAATAAAGAAAAAATGTTTTTAAATTGATGGATAAAGTATTTTTTGTAAAGCTACGCCTAGGGCTTTTTTTTACGTGGTAAAATCATCAAATGAGTCCTCCCACCCCGGGCAGGGCGGGAGGTACTGTGACTCATACTGACTAAAATCCACGGTGTCCTTCAATAGCCCTTTATGTTCCGGGGTCAGAGTAATAAGACAAGTCCCGCGACCCCGGCAGGCTTTGGCCCTCTAGAGGGGGCCCCGTCATTATGCTGACGCTTCTTGAGGCGCGCGTGGAACACAACGCGCCGTCGACCCGGGCATGGTCCATGGTCGGACAGTGAGTTGCCCTTCACTCGACGCCCGCATGCTCACGCCTAGGGCTTCTAAAATTTGTTAGGGACAGAAAGGTCCTTTTTTTAATGTACGAGTTTGTTCAGGAACGAAGAGTACATTCTACCTAGCTTTATTCGCCAAAGGGTTACTACGAGTATCTTGAATTATAACTTTAAGCACTACCCTCTTCTATATCGAAAATTCTCTCACTTCCAGCCTGTTTTATCCCACTGCTGGGCATGATCCTCAATTCTTGCGACCCATAGCTAATTTAGAATGTTACTATAACTATGGCCCAAATACAACTACTTGTATTCTCATAGACTACATAAACTCATAGAGGGAAAATGACTAGCAGCTCGGAACCATCACTTTTATTTAGGTTATAAATCAATTCACGTGATTATGTATTATATTCTAAGCATCAGAAAAAGTATACTTATTATTTATTGTTTAAAATCGTTCTTGTTAAGCGCACTGATCAACTTTGCAAAATTGTAAATTTACTTTCTTTACTTTGTTATAATTAATTTACACACAAGCACACTCAACATCTACACACCAACAAACATACACTGCACACTAAATAACACCAATTCCTGCACGGCCTCAATTAAAACCTTCACTATTTCAGCACTCTCATCAAAAATTAATCGATCTGTTTATAACCATTAATTACTATGGGTATTTATACTATATAAAGCTCGATTACCACTCACTCACTGACTGATTGACACAATTGTTCTCCCAGATGGTGAAGGGGGAGGTGGGTATATTTTGACAGATTCGTAAACAAGTAACTCTGGTGAGTATGGGAAAAATCCCAAACCTCCCCTTTTCGCCCCCCCTCTCCCCCCTCCCCATCGTATCTCGGAAACTAAGAGACCCGTGTTTTGTGTTTTTTTACGGATTCGTATAGAGGAGGCTCGGAAAAGTAAAAACCATTTTTCAAAGTTCTCCCCCCTTGCCCCCCTTCTCCCCCCTTTAGGCGGATCTCGGAAGTTAACAGACTTGCAACATTTTTTTTTTCAGATTCATATCAAGGGGCCCAGAGTTGGTCAAAATCGTTTTTCAAAACTCCCCCCTCTCCCCCTCTTCACCCCTCCCCCCATCGTATCTCGGAAACTAAGAGACTCGTGTTTTGTTTTTTTACGGATTCGTATAGAGGAGGCTCGGAAATGTAAAAACCAAGTTTTAAAGTTCCTCCCCCCTTGCCCCCCTTCTCCCCCCTTTAGGCGGATCTCGGAAGTTAACAGACTTGCAACATTTTTTTTTTCAGATTCATATCAAGGGGGGCCCAGAGTATGTCACAATCATTTTTCAAAACTCCCTCCTCTCCCCCCCTTTACCCCTCCCCCCATCGTATCTCGATAGCTTTCCGGTGGTAGGTAGCGTAACGAAGGTTGAGTGGGTGAAGCGTAACTCAGGGGTGACGACAAGCAAACTTACAAGTAACTCTCATGAGTAGTTCAAAAGTACCAAGCCTCCCCTTTTTGGCCTCCCCCCCCCCATCCCAATCGTATCTCAGAAACTAAGAGACCCGTGTTTTGTTTTTTTACGGATCCGTATAGAGGAGGCTATGAAAAGTAAAAACCATTTTTCAAAGTTCTCCCCCTTGCCCCCCTTCTCCCCCATTTAGGTGGATCTCGGAAGTTAACAGACTTGCAACATTTTTTTTTTTCAGATTTATATCAAGGGGTCCAGAGTAGGTCAAAATCATTTTTCAAAACTCCCACCTCTCCCCCTCTCCACCCCTCCCCCCATCGTATCTCGGAAAAACTATGTAGCGGTAAAGCGAAGCGTAGGGATGAGGTCACCACAGCTATCCGGTGGTAGGTAGGTCCTGAGTGGAGCGAACCTGCGAGACCGAGTGGAGAGAAGGGGGAGGTGGCGAGCGAAGCGAGCCGGCGACCTCCGTAGCGTAACGAAGGTTGAGTGGGTGAAGCGTAACTCTGAGGTGACGACAAGCAAACTTACAAGTAACTCTCATGAGTAGGGCAAAAGTACCAAGCCTCCCCATTTTGGTCTCCCCCCCCCCCCCTCCCAATCGTATCTCGGAAACTAAGAGACCCGCGTGTTTTGTTTTTTTTACGGATTCATATAGAGGAGGCTCGGAAAAGAAAAAACCATTTTTCAAAGTTCCCCCCTCGGGCCTTTTCCCTTTTGGGCGGATCTTGGAAGTAAACAGACTTGCAACATTTTTTTTTCAGATTCATATCAAGGGGCCCAGAGTTAGTCAAAATCATTTTTCAAAACTCCCCCCTCTCCCCCTCTTCACCCCTCCACCCATCGTATCTCGGAAAAATTATGTAGCGGTAAAGCGAAGCGTAGAGATGAGGACCCGATAGAGTTCCGGTGGTAGGTAGGTCCTGAGTGGAGCGAACCTGCGAGACCGAGTGGAGCGAAGGGGGGGAGGTGGCGAGCGAAGCGAGCCGGCGACCTCCGTAGCGTAACGAAGGTTGAGTCGGTGAAGCGTAACTCGGGGGAGACGACAAGCAAACTCACAAGTAACTCTCATGAGTAGGGCAAAAGTACCAAGCCTCCCCTTTTTGGCCTCCCCCCCCCTCCCAATCGTAGCTGCTATAATTTTCGAATTGTTCATCAATTTCATCATGGGAGTCGTTTTCATGGTTTTCGAGGGTGCTAAATCCCATAGTAAGGTCAAAATCAAAATCCAAGATGGCGGCTGCGATAATTTTCGAATTGTTCATCATGGGAGTCTTTTTCATGGTTTTCGAGGATGCTAAAACCGATAGTGAGGTCAAAATCAAAATCCGTGATAGCGGCTGCAATAATTTTCGAAATGTTCATCATGGGAGTCGTTTTCATGGTATTCGAGGATGCTAAAGCCGATAGTGAGATTTAAATCCAAATTCCAGATGACGGCTGCGATAATTTTCTAATTGTTCATCATGGGAATCGTTTTCATGGTATTCGAGGGTGCTAAAACCGATGGCGAGGTCAAAATGAGAATCCAAGATGGCGGCTGCTATAATTTTCGAATTGTTCATCTATTTCATCATTGAAGTCGTTTTCAAGGTTTTCGAGGATGCTTAAGCCGATAGTGAGGTCAAAATTAAAATCCAAGATGGCGGCTGCGATTTTTTTCGAAATGATCATCGTGGGAGTCGTTTTCATGGTTTTCGAGGATGCTGAAGCCGATAGTGAGGTTAAAATCCAAATCCAAGACGGCGGCTGCGATTTTTTTCGAAATGATCATCATGGGAGTCGTTTTCATGGTTTTCGAGGATGCTAAAGCCGGTAGTGAAATTAAATCCAAATCCAAGATGGCGGCTGCGATAATTTTCGAATTGTTCATCATGGGGGTCGTTTTCATAGTTTTCGAGGATGCTTAAGCCGATAGTGAGGTCTAAATCAAAGTCCAAGATGGCGACTGCAAAAAGTTCAAAGTTTTCATCATGGATGTCGTTTTCATGGTTTTCGAGGGTGCTAAAACCGATGGCGAGAACAAAATGAGAATCCAAGATGGCGGCTGCTATAATTTTCGAATTGTTCATCAATTTCATCATCGATGTCGTTTTCATGGTTTTCGAGGGTGCTAAAACCGATGGCGAGAACAAAATGAGAATCCAAGATGGCGGCCGCGATAATTTTTAAAATGTTCATCATGGGAGTCGTTTCCATGGTTTTCGAGGGAGCTAAAACCGATGGCGAGAACAAAATGAGAATCCAAGATGGCGGCTGCTATAATTTTCGAATTGTTCATCAATTTCATCATGGATGTCGTTTTCATGGTTTTCGAGGATGCTAAAGCCGATAGTGAGGTCAAAATCAAAATCCAAGATGGCGGCTGCGATAATTTTCTAATTGTTCATCATGGGAATCGTTTTCATGGTATTCGAGGGTGCTAAAACCGATGGCGAGGTCAAAATGAGAATCCAAGATGGCGGCTGCTATAATTTTCGAATTGTTCATCTATTTCATCATTGAAGTCGTTTTCAAGGTTTTCGAGGATGCTTAAGCCGATAGTGAGGTCAAAATTAAAATCCAAGATGGCGGCTGCGATTTTTTTCGAAATGATCATCGTGGGAGTCGTTTTCATGGTTTTCGAGGGTGCTAAAACCGATGGCGAGGTCAAAATGAGAATCCAAGATGGCGGTTGCTATAATTTTCGAATTGTTCATCAATTTCATCATGGGAGTCGTTTTCATGGTTTTCGAGGATGCTTAAGCCGATAGTGAGGTCAAAATCAAAATCTAAGATGGCGGCTGCGATAATTTTCGAAACGTTCATCATGGGAGTCATTTTAATGGTTTTCGAGGACGCTAAAGCCGATAGTGAGGTCAAAATCAAAATCCAAGATGGCAAAAAATTTCAAAGTTTTAATGTTGGATGTCGTTTTCATAGGTAGTTTTCGAGGTTGATAAAACCGATGGCGAGATCAAAATGAGAATCCAAGATGGCCTCTGCGATAATTTTCGAAATGTTCATCATGGGAGTCGTTTTCATGGTTTTCGAGGGTGCTAAAACCGATGGCGAGGTCAAAATGAGAATCCAAGATGGCGGTTGCTATAATTTTCGAATTGTTCATCAATTTCATCATGGGAGTCGTTTTCATGGTTTTCGAGGATGCTAAAGCCGATAGTAAGGTCAAAATCTAAGATGGCGGCTGCGATAATTTTTTAAATGTTCAACATGGGAGTCGTTTTCATGGTTTTCAAAAATGCTAAAGCCCATAGTGAGGTCAAAATCAAAATACAAGATGGCGTCTGCAAAAAATTTCAGAGTTTTAATCATGGATGTCGTTTTCATGGTTCTCGAGGATGCTAAAGCCGATAGTAAGGTCAAAATCAAAATCTAAGATGGCGGCTGCGATAATTTTCAAAATGTTCATCATGGGAGTCGTTTTCATGCTTTTCGAGGATGCTAAAGCTGATGGTGAGGTTCAAATCCAAATCCAAGATGGTGGCTGCGATAATTTTCGAATTGTTCATCATGGGAGTCGTTTTCATGGTTTTCGAGGGTGCTAAAACCGATGGCGAGGTCAAAATGAGAATCCAAGATGGCGGCTATGATAATTTTCGAAATGTTCATCATGGGAGTCGTTTTCGTGGTTTTCGAGGATGGTAAAGCCGATAGTGAGGTCAAAATGAGAATCCAAGATGGCGGCAGCGATAATTTTCGACATGTCCATCATGGGAGTCGTTTTCCTATCCTTTCGAGGGAGCTAAAACCGATGGCGACGTCAAAAAAAAAACCAAGATGGCGGCTTCGATAATTTTCGAAATGTTCATCATGGGAGTCGTTTTCATCGTTTTCGAGGATGCTAAAGCCGATAGTGAGGTTAAAATCCAAATCCAATATGGCGGCTGCGATAATTTTCGAATTGTTCATCAATTTCATCATGGGAGTCGTTTCCATGGTTTTCAAAGATGGTAAAGCCGATATTGAGGTTAAAATCCAAATCTAATATGGCGGCTGCGATAATTTTCGAATTGTTCATCATGGGAGTAGTTTTCATGGTTTTCGAGGATGCTAAAGCCGATAGCGAGGTCAAAATCAAAATGGCTGCGATAATTTTCGAATTGTTCATCATGGGAGTCGTTTTCATGGTTTTCGAGGATGCTAAAGCCGATAGTGAGTTCAAAATCAAAATCCAAGATGCAGACTGCAAAAAAATTCAAAGTTTTCATCATGGATGTCATTTTATTGGTTTTCGAGGGTGATAAAACCGATGGCGAGGTCAAAATGAGAATCCAAGATGGCGGCTGCGATAATTTTCGAAATCTTCATCATGGGAGTCGTTTTCATGGTTTTCGAGGATGCTAAAGCCGATAGTGAGGTAAAAACAAAATCCAAGATGGCGACTGCAAAAAATTCAAAGTTTTCATCATGGATGTCATTTTCATGGTTTTCCAGGATTCTAAAACCGATAGTGAGGTCAAAATCGAAATACAAAATGGCGGCTGCTGTAATTTTCGAATTGTTTATTAATTTCATCATGGGAGTCGTTTTCATGGTTTTCGAGGGTGCTAAAACCGATGGCGAGGTCAAAATGAGAATCCAAGATGGCGGTTGCTATAATTTTCGAAATGTTCATCATGGGAGTCGTTTTCATGGTTTTCCAGGATGCTAAAGCCGATATTGAGGTCAAAATTTAAATCCAAGATGGCGGCTGCGATGATTTTCGAATTGTTCATCATGGGAGTCGTTTTCATGGTTTTCGAGGATGCTAAAGCCGATCGTGAGGTCAAAATCAAAATCCAAGATGGCGACTGCAAAGAATTCAAAGTTTTCATCATGGATGTCATTTTCATGGTTTTCGAGGGTTCTAAAACCGATAGTGAGGTCAAAATCGAAATACAAAATGAAGGCTGCGATAATTTTCGAATTGTTTATTAATTTCATCATGGGAGTCGTTTTCATGGTTTTCGAGGGTGCTAAAACCGATGGCGAGGTCAAAATGAGAATCCAAGATGGCGGTTGCTATAATTTTCGAATTGTTCATCAATTTCATCATGGGAGTCGTTTTCATGGTTTTCGAGGATGCTTAAGCCGTTAGTGAGGTCAAAATCAAAATCTAAGATGGCGGCTGCGATAATTTTCGAAACGTTCATCATGGGAGTCATTTTAATGGTTTTCGAGGACGCTAAAGCCGATAGTGAGGTCAAAATCAAAATCCAAGATGGCAAAAAATTTCAAAGTTTTAATGTTGGATGTCGTTTTCATAGGTAGTTTTCGAGGTTGATAAAACCGATGGCGAGATCAAAATGAGAATCCAAGATGGCCTCTGCGATAATTTTCGAAATGTTCATCATGGGAGTCGTTTTCATGGTTTTCGAGGGTGCTAAAACCGATGGCGAGGTCAAAATGAGAATCCAAGATGGCGGTTGCTATAATTTTCGAATTGTTCATCAATTTCATCATGGGAGTCGTGTTCATGGTTTTCGAGGATGCTAAAGCCGATAGTAAGGTCAAAATCTAAGATGGCGGCTGCGATAATTTTTTAAATGTTCAACATGGGAGTCGTTTTCATGGTTTTCAAAAATGCTAAAGCCCATAGTGAGGTCAAAATCAAAATACAAGATGGCGTCTGCAAAAAATTTCAGAGTTTTAATCATGGATGTCGTTTTCATGGTTCTCGAGGATGCTAAAGCCGATAGTAAGGTCAAAATCAAAATCTAAGATGGCGGCTGCGATAATTTTCGAAATGTTCATCATGGGAGTCGTTTTCATGCTTTTCGAGGATGCTAAAGCTGATGGTGAGGTTCAAATCCAAATCCAAGATGGTGGCTGCGATAATTTTCGAATTGTTCATCATGGGAGTCGTTTTCATGGTTTTCATAGATGCTAAAGCCCATAGTGAGGTCAAAATCAAAATCCAAGATGGCGACTGCAAAAAATTTCAGAGTTTTAGTCATGGATGTCGTTTTCATGGTTCTCGAGGATGCTAAAGCCGATAGTGAGGTCAAAATCAAAATCCAAGATGGCGGCTGCGATAATTTACGAATTGTTCATCATTTTATTCGTTTTCATGGTATTCGAGGTTGCTAAAACCTATGGCGAGGTCAAAATGAGAATCAGAGATGGCGACTGCTATAATTTTCGAATTGTTCATCAATTTCATCATGGGTGTCGTTTTCATGGTTTTCGAGGATGCTAAAGCCGATAGTGCGGACAAAATTAAAATCCAAGATGGCGGCTGCGATCATTTTCGAAATAATCATCACGGGAGTCGTTTTTATGGTTTTCGAGGATGCTAAAGCCGATAGTGAGGTTAAAATCCAAATCCAAGATAGCGGCCACGATGATTTTCGAATTGTTCATCAATTTCATCATGGGAGTCGTTTTCATGGTTTCCGAGGGTGCTAAAACCGATGGCGAAGTTAAAATGAGAATGCAAGATGGCGGCTTCGATAATTTTCGAAATGTTCATCATGGGAGTCGTTTCCATGGTTTTCGAGGATGCTTTAGCCGATAGTGAAGTTAAAATCAAAATCCAAGATGGCGACTGCTATAATTTTCGAATTGTTCATCACTTTCATCATGGGAGTCGTTTTCATGGTTTTCGAGGATGGTAAAGCCGATAGTGAGGTCAAAATCAAAATCCAAGATGGCGGCTGAGATATTTTTCGAAATGTTCATCATGGGAGTCGTTTTCATGGTTCTCGAGGATGCTAAAACTTACAAGTAACTCTCATGAGTAGGGCAAAAGTACCAAGCCTCCCCTTTTTGGCGTCACCCCCCATCCCAATCGTATCTAAAAAACTAAGAGACTCGTGTTCGGTTTTTTTGGATTCATATAGAAGAGGCTCGGAAAAGAAAAAATCATTTTTTTTAAAGTTCCCCCTCTTGACCCACTTCTCCCCCCCTTTAGGCGGATCTCAGAAGAGACATGGAACTTTTTTTTTTTCAGATTCGTATCAAGGGGCCTAGAGTATGTCAAAATCATCACTCCTCCCCCATTTGTATCTCGAAATCCAAGATAGTGAGGTTTAAATCCAAATCTAAGATGGCGGCTGCGATACTTTCGAAATGTTCATCATGGGAGTCGTTTTCATGGTATTCGAGGGTGCTAAAACCGATGGCGGGGTCATAATGAGAATCCAAGATGGCGGTTGCTATAATTTTCGAATTGTTCATCAATGTCATCATGGGAATCGTTTTCATGGTTTTCGAGAATGCTAAAGCCGATAGTGAGGTCAAAATGAGAATCCAAGATGGCGGTTGCTATAATTTTCGAATTGTTCATCACTTTCATCATGGGAGTCGTTTTCATGGTTTTCGAGGATGCTAAAGCCGATAGTGACGTCAAAATCAAAATCCAAGATGGCGACTGCTATAATTTTCGAATTGTTCATCACTTTCATCATGGGAGTCGTTTTCATGGTTTTCGAGGATGGTAAAGCCGATAGTGAGGTCAAAATCAAAATCCAAGATGGCGGCTGCGATGATTTTCGAATTGTTCATCATGGGAGTCGTTTTCACGGTTTTCGAGGATGCTAAAGCCGATAGTGAGGTCAAAATAAAAATCCAAGATGGCGGCTGCGATGATTTTCGAATTGTTCATCATGGGAGTCGTTTTCATGGTTTTCGAGGATGCTAAAGCCGATCGTGAGGTCAAAATCAAATCCAAGATGGCGGTTGCGATAATTTCCGAAATCTTCATCATGGGAGTCGTTTTCATAGTTTTCGAGGATGCTAAAGCCGATAGTGAGGTTAAAAACCAAATCCAAGATGGCGGCTGCGATAATTTTCGAATTGTTCTTCATGGGAGTCGTTTTCATGGTTTTCGAGGATGCTAAAGCAGATAGTGAGGTCAAAATCAAAATCCAAGATGGCGGCTGCGATGATTTTCGCATTGTTCATCATGGGAGTCGTTTTCATGGTTTTCGAGGATGCTAAAGCCGATCGTGAGGTCAAAATCAAATCCAAGATGGCGGCTGCGACAATTTCCGAATTCTTCATCATGGGAGTCGTTTTCATAGTTTTCGAGGATGCTAAAGCCGATAGTAAGGTTAAAAACCTAATCCAAGATGGCGGCTGCGATAATTTTCGAAGTGTTCTTCATGGGAGTCGTTTTCATGGTTTTCGAGGACGCTAAAGCCGATAGTGAGGTCAAAATCAAAATCCAAGATGGCGGCTTCGATAATTTTCGAATTGTTCATCAATTTCATCATGGGAGTCGTTTTCATGGTTTTCGAGGGTGCTAAAACCGATGGCGAGGTCAAAATGAGAATCCAAGATGGCGGCTGCTATATTTTCAAATTGTTCATCAATTTCATTATGGGAGTCGTTTTCATGGTTTTCGAGGATGCTAAAGCCGACAGTGAGGTCAAAATGAGAATCAAAGATGGCGGCTGTGATAATTTTTGGAATTGTTCATCATGGGAGTCATTTTCATAATTTCCGAGGATGCTAAAGCCGAAAGTGAGGTCAAAATTAAAATCCAAGATGGCGGCTGCGATAATTTTCGAAATGTTCATCATGGGAGTCGTTTTCATGGTTTTCGAGGATGCTACAGTCGAAAGTGAGGTCAAAATCAAAATTCAAGATGGCGGCTGCGATAATTTTTGAATTGTTCATCAATTTCATCATGGGAGCCGTTTTCATGGTTTTCGAGGGTGCTAAAACCGATGGCGAGGTCATAATGAGAATCCAAGACGGCGGCTGCGATAATTTTCGAATTGTTCATCATGTGAGTCGTTTTCACGGTTTTCGAGGATGCTAAAGCCGATAGTGAGGTCAAAATCAAAATCCAAGATGGCGGCTGCTATATTTTCGAATTGTTCATCAATTTCATCATGGGAGTCGTTTTCATGGTTTTCGAGGATGCTAAAGCCGATAGTGAGGTCAAAATGAGAATTAAAGATGGCGGCTGCGATAATTTTTGGAATTGTTCATCATGGGAGTCATTTTCATAATTTCCGAGGATGCTAAAGCCGAATGTGAGGTAAAAATGAGAATCCAAGATGGCGGCTGTAATAATTTTCGAATTCTTCATCAATTTCATCATGGGAGTCGTTTTCATGGTTTTCGAGGATGCTAAAGCCGTAATTGAGGTCAAAATGAGAATCCAAGATGGCGGCTGCGATAATTTTCGAATTGTTTATCATGGGAGTCGTTTTCATGGTTTTCGAGGATGCTTAAGTCGATAGTGAGGTCAAAATTAAAATCCAAGATGGCGGCTGCGATATGTTTCGAAATGTTCATCATGGGAGTCGTTTTCATAGTTTTCGAGGATGCTAAAGCCGATAGTGATGTCAAAATCAAAATCCAAGATAGCGACTGTAAAAAATTCAAAGTTTTAATCATGAATGTCGTTTTCATGGTTTTCGAGGTTGCTTAAACCGATGACGAGGTCAAAACGAGAATCCAAGATGGCGGCTGCGACAATTTTCGAATTGTTCATCATGGATGTCGTTTTCATGGTTCTCGAGGATGCTAAAACCGATGGCGAGGTCAAAATGAGAATCTAAGATGGCGGCTGCGATAATTTTAGAATAATTCATCATGGGAGTCGTTTTCATGGTTTTCGAGGATGCTAAAGCCGATAGTGAGGTCAAAATCAAAATCCAAGATGGCGGCTGCGATAATTTTCGAATTGTTCATCATGGGAGTTGTTTTCATGGTTTTCGAGGACGCTACAGCCGATAGTGAGGTCAAAATCAAAATCCAAGATGGCGGCTGCGATAAATTTCGAAATGTTTATCATGGGAGTCGTTTTCATGGTTTTCGAGGATGCTAAAGCCGATAGTGAAGTTTAAATCCAAATCCAATATGGCGGCTGCGATAATTTTCGAATTATTTATCTTGGGAGTCGTTTTCATGGTTTTCGAGGATGCTAAAGCCGATAGTGAAGTTAAAATCCAAATCAAAGATGGCGACTGAAAAAACTGCAGTGTTCGAGGGACAGTAAGCGTGTACCTAACACAATAATATTTTAAATAATTCACATTTTTATCTGAACTGAAAAGTTTGTTTTGGAATTGAAAAATTCTTTTTGAGATGGATAGTTTTTGTGTTTTCATCATGGGTGTCGTTTTCATGGTTTTCGAGGGTGCTAAAACCGATGGCGAGGTCAAAATGAGAATCCAAGATGGCGGCGGCTACAATTTTTCATCATGGAATCAATTTCATCATGGGACGTAACGAAGGTTGAGTGGATGAAGCGTAACTCAGGGGTGACGACAAGCAAACTTACAAGTAACTCTCATGAGTAGGGCAAAAGTACTAAGCCTCTCCGTTTTGGCTATCCCCCCCCCCTCCCAATCGTATCTCAAAATCTAAGAGACCGGCCGTGTTCAGAAAAGTAAAAACCATTTTTCAAAGTTGCCCCTTATGCCTCCCTTCTGAGTTTTAAATAAGGTTTTAAATTGAATTAGGGGGTTCTTAAGGGTTTTCAAAATCTTTTAAGTGCTCTCACGGATTTTAAAATTCTTATAACTATCCTAAGGAATTCTCAATTTATTTTGTTTTTTTTTTTTTTTAATTTTGTTTCTTTTTTTGATTGAATTAGTTATAAGGGTTTTGACAATATTAAAAATATTTTATATAATTTAATAATTTACAAAATCTTTTAAGGACTATGGATTTTCCAATTCATTTAAAGATTCTTAATGGATTCTCAAAATTTTATCAAGGTAAGGAATACTTCTCCAAAACACGACCCCGCGAGCTGCTTGCAGCTCGCGCAACGCGCAAATACTAGTATATTTTATAAATGCACGTCGACCTGTGATGATTACCGGCATTGTAAATAAAATAATGACAAAATATGGATACAAACAGTCTCGGAAATAGACGATTTAGAAATCGCGCGAAATTATCAATGTAACTGCATGGAGTTGCATAAGCACATCAAAATAAATAAAAACGATTTAACCGTTATAGCTCAAAATATAAGGAGCATTTATTGCAATTTTAAGTTTGAAACCGACATTTTTATCTCCTACGATTGATTGTTTTTTTTTGTATTGTCCGAAACTACTAGAGCATTTTTAGATTTTCCAAAAGTATCCTATAAGGAGCGGGAATAAATTCATTGAGTTCGAAGTTAGAAACACGCGCAGACGAAGTCGCGGGCAAAGTGCCAGTTATGGAATAGTTTTGCTGAAAGCAAACCCACATCGCATACACACAAGTTAATTATTATAAATCTAATACTTCTTAGTGAAGATACCACATTTTTTTTCTTTAAAAAACGTTGCGCCACATTAGGAATTTCTCCTGTGTCTTGAGTGCGTTTACAAACATAGAAACTCACATAGACAAACCCCAGGACCCGGAACAACTACTTGCAGATCATACAAATATTGTTCCGTGCGGGGATCGAACCCGCGACACGCTGCACATCAGTCGATCGCTCAGTCACTGCGCCAACCGTGTCTTCATATACATTATCAATACAATGAAGCAAAATAAATGACAGGAATGCACTGAATAAATCAAAAGGTTTTTAAACAAGCTTCTTGTTTCTTTAATTTTACGTCAGCAAATATGCAAAGAGCGAATGAAACGCAGTTTTTCATACCCATATTTGCATTTACTTTGACGTTCTTTTTATGTGCATTTCAGGAATGGTTTTTAAATTGGAACTCTAGTTGCAGAAATGGTATAAAATTTTTGGCATTTATTTGATTTCATTTCATAGGGAACGATTGAAATATGAACGTTTGTGAAGTTTAAATCAAGAAATTGAAATGCTTTAAAAATTAATAAAATAATTGAATTTAAACAATCATTTTATTTATGCGAATGTCCAAACGTCTAAATACTTAATTTATCCTAAACTTAATTGTAGTCGTGGAATACCTAGACCTGTCAGAACGAAACGAAGTACTTGCTTCGGCAGTACATATACTAAAATTGGAACGATACAGAGAAGATTAGCATGGCCCCTGCGCAAGGATGACACGCAAAATCGTGAAGCGTTCCACATTTTTTGCGATAGTCGTCGAAAGGATCCGGCAGTTGGGACTCGAAGTGGCGCTGCACAAGACAGAGGCCATGTGTTTTCATGGCCATCTGAATGCGCCACTGACAGAGTCCCACATAACGGTGGGGGGGGTTCGCATCGGCGTCGGGGGTACGATGAAGTACCTGGGACTCGTCCTCGACAGCCGATGGAACTTCGGGGAGCATTTCTCCCGTTTGGCCCCAAGGCTGAACCGGGCATCAGCCGCCCTCGGGCGGCTCCTGCCCAATATCGGCGGGCCAAACGCCCCCTGCCGGAGGTTGCACGCTGGCGTCGTGCGGTCCATGGCCCTCTACGGGGCCCCCGTGTGGGCCGGCAAAGCTGGTCGCATGCCAGAGGGTCATGGCAATCCGAATGATCCGAGGATACCGCACGATCGCCGGCGAAACGGCCAACCTGCTTGCCGGATCACTGCCCTGGGATCTGGAGGCGACTGCCCTCCTGCGCGTCTATGAGTGGCGCGTGGAGGCGCAGCGTCGGGGTGTATGCCCGCTGCCTCGAGAAGTCGAGGCGCGGCGGGAAGAGCTCCAGCGCGATCTCAGGGCAGTTTGGAGAGAACGACTGTCGCAACCGAGGTACGGGCTAGCCGCAATCGCGGCTGTAAGACCCCTCTTTGAGGAGTGGCTGGATAGGTCCCACGGCGTCCTCACCTACCGCATGACACAGGTCCTCACCGGACATGGCAGCTTCGGGAGGTACCTGTGCATGATAAAAAAGGAGGAAACGCCCGGGTGTCACCACTGCGAGGATCGCCCGGAGGACACGGTGGAGCATACGGTGCAGGACTGCCCAGCTTGGGCGGAGCACCGCCGTGTCCTCACTGCGGCGATAGGCGGAGACCTCTCGCGCCCGGCATTGGTTGCGGCCATGCTGCGGGGCGAGACGGAGTGGGAGGCGGTCGCCTCCTTCTGCGAAGCAGTCATGCTCGCGAAGGAGGAGGCGGGCCGCCTGAGGGAGAGGATACCGTCCTCCCTCCGCCCGAGACGCAGTGGTAGACGCCCACGGCGACAGATGTCGCGGGACGATCTCCGGCCACCGTAGGCGCGGGCATGCGGGCGGCGAGTAAAGGGCAACTCGCTGCCCGACCATGGACCATGCCCGGGTCGACGGCGCGTTGTGTCCCACGCGCGCCTCAAGGAGCGTCAGCATAATGACGGGGCCCCCCTATAGAGGGCCACAGTCCTGCCGGGGTTGCGGGACATACGTATACCGCGACCCCGGCACACAAAGGGCTACCGAAGGACACCGTGGATTTTAGTCAGTACAAGTCTGACAGTCCCTCCCGCCCTGCCCGGGGTTGGAGGACTCATTTGATGATTTTGCCACGTAAAAAAAAAAAAAAAAAAAAAGACCTGTCAGAAGGGCGACACAAAACTTGACATTTATTCTCCAAAAATCAACCCAAAAAATCATAGACTAATACCCATTTCTGAACAAAGTCAAATGTTATCCAAACTATTTAGTTTCTAAGGAAAATATTGGATTTTCCAATGCATACAAACCTAAAAGAGTAAACCTAGACAGGCCTAGATACGGTAAATATTTTCTCTCGGTTACTGGAAATGGTTCCAAACTAAAAGCTGTAATACCTGCTGCTGTCTGGCGATAGTTTCCGATAAAATGGATGGTTTGTTGAAACTGCCGTGTGCCGTTAGCACTTAAAAGTTTTCTACTAAATTTTCAGGGAATTATTATCGACTTTCATAAGAACTATTATGTTAAGAAGTGCGCTGCGTTTGACTAGTGGATTATGTAGTTCGTTCTGGCATCTTTGGCATGGCTACCAGCTGATCTTACTGTCTTTTATGGCACCAGTTTTAAGCTATGTTAGCCTACGGTTTGCCAGGTCTATATCGAAGAAGTTTCATTAAAACGCCGTTTTGTTCATTAACATAAATGACCTTTGTAGATAGCCTCTGTCATTTCTACATGCCATTATTACATATGAACATTGCTATATGCATGTTCACCATTTATGCTTATGGCAATCTCACCTCGAACTCTCGCTAGCAATTAATTTAAAAAGGGATGGCTAATGGTTTCAGCGTATACGACATAATACTGTTTACCACTTACTGTCCGATATACATTATTATAATGCAGATTGAAAATTAATCTGTTTAATGGTGACAATAATGCATTTTGGGCTTTTAAGCTGATTAATGTTTTATTAGAGTACCTAATGGATTGGAATTAGTTAATAGTAATTTTTCGAACAATAGAATGCTCGATCGCTGACTTGGTGGTTTAAATTATGAGAATGATGAAACTAAAAAAAAATATATGATGTACATTACCATGCAAACTTCAATTGAAAATTAGTTTGAACGAGATCAAATTTTTAGTTTTTTTTTATTCCGTCATTAACCGTAAACCGCAATTTACCTTTGAAAGTTACAACCAACTACATGAACTTTTATATTATGTTACTTGCTGCTACGGAACCCTTTATGGACGAGTCCGACTCGCACTTGGCCGGTTTTTTTTAATTCTTAAACTTTTCAAAACTGTTTTCGTTTTTCCGTTATCATTTATTTGTTCGTTTTTTGGGCAATTTCACCGCTTTATTCCCAAATCACTGCAATTCTTGAAAGCTCTAGTCAGCAGTGGTGTATACCAGAAAAGCGTGTAATGAAGCTTGACGGAGTCACGGAGAATAAATTTAACTGTCTTGGATCCTGCAACGAAATTAATCCGACAGAAAAGAATAGAGGAGGTGTAAGAAAAATACTGTATAGTAATCAGAATCCACAACAGCGATGTAATGTCAACCACCACGTGAATGTATGTCACTTTTTCACACATAAAAGAGTATAGAATTAGGTCGTCCGTCCATCGTCGATAAACAATAGAACTAGGACCATCCTCAACGGCTACAATCGACATATTGTATTTATCGACATTGTCCAGCATAACTGTAAAATACCTTTAAGTATCGACACTGTTTTAAACCTATCTGAACAGTACGTATTTACATTAAAGGACCTACATATCGTAAAATGTATTATAGGTAAAAACATTCTTTGCTTCCGTTTCTAACATACTTTGAAGATGTCAATTTAGAAAATGTTACACAAGCGAAAGTTGACCTCTTTGCAGGTATTGCCATTGTAGCGGAGATGAGGATGTTAAGATGGATGTATGGAGTGACAAGAATGGATAGAGTAAGGAATGAGTTTACAAGGGGAAGTTTGAAAGTGGCGCCTGTTACAGAAAAAAATGAAAGGGAATCGTCTATCTTGGTATGGACATTGATGAGGAAGGATGACACTCATGTGACTAAGAGAGTGATGAGTATGAATGTTGATGGATTGAGAGGAAGAGTAAGGCCAAAGAAAAAATGGATTGATTGTCAAAGGAATGATTTATAAGAAAAAGGAGTAAATAATAACATGACGTATGATAAAATTGTAAAACTCAGGAATAATGGCGTGGTAAATAATTGTAGACGGTATAAATGCAATCGGTTATATTTCCTTGCTTTAACAAATTATCAGAATCTCATGGTAGGCACAACTCGTATTTTTCATGGGTGACGGCTGACTGACAGGCAACCATAAAGTTACATGCTCTGTGGCAGCAACTGTCACATCATTTCCTGTAAATAAGACTACTTGGTCACATCCTCTCCAAAGATCAGGCCTGATCTCGTGGAAGGATGTGACGGCATGGCTAGCGGCTTAGCAGGCTTGCTAAAAGGCTTTTGGCATTTGCTGGCTGGCTATGGCGGTCCGGCCAAGGCTGCGGTTAACTGGCTATGGCGGTCCGGCCAAGGCTGCAGGGCTGCAGAGGCGATATCTTGCCTAGGCGTTACATTCTAGCTGGCTCCTGTTATCTGGCTATGGCTGACTGGCTGAGCTGCAGAGGCGATATCTTGAAAAGCGTGCGTTACATTCGGCCATCCTGTAAGCATTGCTCCCGCAATGAAGAAAACAAAACATGATTAGTGGTACAATCAACACACCATGTGACGACGGAAACTCGGTCGACGGCCCTTGATCAACTATAGATATTAGAGTTTCAATTTCTAGCTGCTGGTTGGTAAGAATGTACTACTTGCAGTAACGGACATAGGTATGTGCTACACTCTCATATACCCCCTGTGCGCGATGTCAGCTACTCCTGGTGCACATCACTATCACATCGCGCGCTGCGGTCTATTTGATAGACCCCACCACCGCACATAGCGTTTAGGTGGATAGCCAATAAGTTAAGCGGATAGTCGAGCTCCTTGAGTTATGAGTCGGGTTACACGGTAACTGACAAATGCTTGCACTGACTGGACAGGTCCACTCAGAACACACTCGTAAACAGAACAAATAGCATGCTGTTATTTAAGTCGTCGGTGACGTACACGTTCTGCCAGTCGTGTCTTTGTGCGACGTAAGTATTGATAATAACAAATATTTGCATCTGCAGTACTGTTCAATTAATCTCTTCTTCTCTGTTGACCGCGCGGATGTAGCGCTCACGCCACGCTTGAACTAAAGTTGGCTATGCTCTTATAACCAATTGTGCGGCGCAAACGGTGAGCGATTGGACGATCTCAAAGCCATCACGTCGAAGAGCAAATCGTAGAGTCCAGCGATGTGATTTCTTAATCAGAATAGCATAGCTGTTATTTTTGTATAAACTCTTATACACAAGTAACAGCTATAACAGATACCGTGTTTAACCTGTTGTGTTACCCATCCCTAACTGTCATTATCAAAATATTGACTAACTAGACCTATCGAAGACCTATCGCTGTCATAACGCAAATCCGCAAGTGTACCCGCAGGCTAACAATTTCAACAATAAGACGTTATTTGCTTAAACGATTTACAACTAATAATCAAAATACTAATACCAGAACCGTATTTCTTACAAAAAATACTTCGTACTTCGTTTATTCATCAGGCCTACGTCCAGCTGTGTACTGCAATTGGCTGATATGACTGGCAAGCTGTAAGCTTAAATCTAGGTTCTTAGTACTGTTACGGTTTTCCAATGAAAAATTCCTTGCACAACCAGAGGATCGCACTCAGGCTTACACTCTGGTTCATCAATCACTCAACAACGCCATAAATGCTCTACGTTTAACCGATAAACGTTACAGCTAGAGCACACTACACCAATTCAGAATAACAGTGCAACATAAATACGACTCACACGATGAAATGAGTCCTGAGTTAATCGCAGCCGTTTACAGCACCTGCATCGACTGCAGAAGATCGTGACTATCAGCGAAGTCCCGATGCACCAATGTAGAACACGAATACTACATTAGCGACGTGGTCCTCGCCCAGTTTCGCCGCCTTGCTATAGAAACGACACCAACATGATCTTCCGACCTAAAATCATGACAAACAATATTAATGTCTCTGCTAGTCAAATAGACGTTGCCAATGCTGTAGCCTGCTCTCGTCTAGAATTTATTGTTCAAGTATTCCTCGTATTCTGGCCTTGCTCGCGGCAGCATTATAATTATATTATCGCTTCAGTGATTTGATACTTCCATCTGAGAACAGCATTACGAAGAACATCACGTTGCATTGCATGATTAATATTAGTTTTCTCCAAGTCAACTGTTATTTTCAACGTTCAAATGCTCGTCTTGAGCAACAGAAAACAAAAATCTTCCAGATGCTTGAGAGTCCACAGTCAATATCTGTCTTCATTTCCAAATTCCCCTCATTAAAACGCTGGCGATACTTCGCTTCTGAATCGGTTCCCAGTAGATTGGCAGATGAGCATGTTGAACGGCTATCATTCTCGTGAATCCACGTATACTTAGGGTCCGTTCAGACAATTTAAGATTACTCAGTGGTTTCATCACAATCAACTGTTCGGCGGCTTTGTGTCTGTGCCCCATTTCACTAATGTGGAAATCCTCATCATCAGTTCAGGCTTCCCACAAAATCGATCGTCAGTTCATCTCCAGCCTTCAATTGTTTTGTCAGATTTTTCTGTTCGAATGCCACTTCTGAAATGTAAAACTCAGGAATAATGGCGTGGTAAATAATCGGTTATATTTCCTTGCTTTAACAAATTATCAGAATCTCATGGTAGGCACAACTCGTATTTTTCATGGGTGACGGCTGACTGACAGGCAACCATAAAGTTACATGCTCTGTGGCAGCAACTGTCACATCATTTCCTGTAAATAAGACTACTTGGTCACATCCTCTCCAAAGATCAGGCCTGATCTCGTGGAAGGATGTGACGGCATGGCTAGCGGCTTAGCAGGCTTGCTAAAAGGCTTTTGGCATTTGCTGGCTGGCTATGGCGGTCCGGCCAAGGCTGCGGTTAACTGGCTATGGCGGTCCGGCCAAGGCTGCAGGGCTGCAGAGGCGATATCTTGCCTAGGCGTTACATTCTAGCTGGCTCCTGTTATCTGGCTATGGCTGACTGGCTGAGCTGCAGAGGCGATATCTTGAAAAGCGTGCGTTACAAAATGGAAGAATAAAACCGGCCAAGTGCGAGTCGGACTCGCCCATGAAGGGTTCCGTAGCAGCAACGTAATATAAACGTTCTTGTAGTTGGTTGTAACTTTGAAAAGTAAATTGCGGATTACGGTTTATGACGTATTAAAAAAAACTAATTACTTGATCTTGTTCAAACCAATTTTCAATTGAAGTTTGTAAGTTGTACATCATATATTTTTTTTAGTTTTATCATTCTCTTATTTTAGAAGTTACAGGGGGGGGGACCAACATTTTACCACTTTGGAAGTGTCTCTCGCGGAAACTAATCAGTTTAGACAAAAACGATGTTAGTTATAACCTCAATATCATTTTTAAAGACCTATCCATAGATACCCCACACGTATGAGTTCGGTGTTTTTGAGTTTCAATTGTAAGTAAGGGGGCAACCCCCAAAATTAGTTTTATTTTTATTTTTGTGTGAAAATCCTAATGCGGTTCACTCAATACACTACTTACTAAATTTCAACAGGATAGCTCTTATACTTTCGAAGAAAAGTTGCTGTGACATACGGACGGACAAACAGCCAGACAGACAGACAGACATGACGAATCTATAAGGTTCCGTTTTTTGCCATTTGACTACGGAACCCTAAAAACATGTTGCGCCGACCCCAACTAAAATGGGATTAGGTCAGGAAGATGATGATGATGATAATTCCAATGTATTTTAAAGTAAGGGAATTTAATTTAATTACAATAACTAGGCATTTGTTACCTTTGTTATCTGTACATGAAAAGTGATCATAACTTTGTAATCGTAAAAAACAGCACCGTTTGCTTCAGAAGTAAAAAAAAAATAGAAAAGACTTCTCCAATGTCCTTGTTCAATATGATCGACCCTTCTCTGGACAACCATACATTATATCTAAAAATAAATCAGTATTTTTCCTAAGAAAGTAAACGTCCAATTAATTATTAAAAAAGTTATGGATTTGGGTAGTCTAATCAGACATTAATGACGTTTAAGCACTTAGGTCGATTTAGTCTGTACTACAGTAACCTAGTACAAACGCATAAAAATATTAATGTAACCTTAATTACAAGGTATGGTCAGAACAAATAAATATAGCAATGACGAGATGATTGTAATGAAGCATTATTCATTTAGGTCATCGACTCATCGTATCAAAAAGTGAAAAGGGACCACGTCAACTTCGTCCTGTTTTCTACATGTCAGTTACATAATAGTGACCTTGACTACCGAATTGAACCAAGCTGGAAAACAAGGATCCAATGTTAACTTGTGGGTTTTGCATGACATTGTTTGGTTAGAACTTTCGTTATTAGCAAAAAGGATTTTGTAGTGTTGAAACCTTTTTGCTAATGAAAGCTTTTTGTTGGCGGCAATGTGCTTGTTTTGCCAACATAGAATATTAATGAGTCAGCAGGTTTTTAGGTGGTTTCGTTCTCTTTTAGATAGATAGATAGATAGAATACACTTTATTGTACACCAAAATTATTACAAAAACTGTTTTATAGTATTTCTAATTCTATGGTTACAACGGCGGCCTTATCGCTAACAGCAATATCTTCCAGACAACCTTATGAACTGTATGAACTTAAAATAAAAATATGGAGGTAGTCAGTGGTGCACTTAAATGTACCTACCTAGGTACGGTACTCTACTACACATAAACAAAAATTAAGTTAATAAAATAACTATAAATAAATGTACATACTTACATATATATAAATTTATTAAAAGTGTTTCCAATAATAAATAGTGAAAAAGAGAAGACAGATTGATGATGTCAGAAACAATTGACAGAAATCTTATCATTGAGGAAACAATTATTATTAATATTATTATTAGACAGAAAGAAAATGTTTTGCAACCAAGTTTTTAAAAACAGCTAGTGACTGAGCTTGTCTTACTGACACAGGCAATGCATTCCACAAACGAATAGCTTGGACCGTAAATGATTTGTCATAAAAATTGGTAGAATGAACAGGCATCACCAGGCTCAAATTTTCCGATGATCTTAGGCGTCTAAGATGTGTGTCATGGAGGAACTGGAAACGTTCTTTAAGATAAAAAGGAGTTGTAGGATTAAAGAGAATACTGTAAAGTAATGATAAAATATGTGCGTTCCGGCGAAGGTGGATAGGCAACCACTTGAGCTTAATGCGAAACTCGGAAACATGATCATATTTACGCAAACCAAATATGAATCTGATGCAAAAATTTTGGAGACGCTCAAGCTTATCTAGCTGCATTTCAGTGAGATCTGGATAGCTGGAATCGGCATAGTCAAGGATAGGGAGAAGAAGGGATTGTGCGAGCGCAGTTTTAGTGGCAGTTGGCAGGAAATTACGCAATCTGCGCAAAAACCCCGCTGATGCAAATAACTTGCGGCTCACTTCCTGCAGCTGTGGACCCCAGGCCAATTCTTTGTCAATGTAAATGCCTAGGTCCTTTACAGAGTCACTGTAAGGAATTATAGCTCCATCGAAAACAATCTGAGGGACCTTCGTCCAGTCAATTTTTGAACGTAGCCTAGAACTGCCGACAACAATGACTTGAGTCTTCGCAGGGTTAACTTTCAAACCGTGTGTCGAACTCCATTCCGAAATACGCGCTAAGTCCGCGTTCACTACATTCACAGCCTCTGATAATCTATCTAAGGGAGCTTGTGAATAAATTTGCAGATCATCAGCATATAGATGGTAGGATGAGAGAAGTTCATTAGAAATAGAATTAATAAATATAGCAAAAAGAAGAGGAGAAAGAACGCCCCCCTGCGGTACACCGGCAGAAGTATTGCACCATGAAGATGACGCACCCTCAATGCAAATACGTTGTCGGTGGCCACACAGGTAACTTCGAAACCAATCAATTACTGTTGGAGATATGTGAAGAGAGCAGAGTATACCTAGTAGGACATCAAAATCGACGGTATTGAAAGCATTGCTGAAATCCAATAACGAAAGGATCGTCAGATTCCCATTGTCCATACCCGATCTAATGTCGTCCGTAATATTGATAAGAGCTGTGGTAGTACTATGTCCTGGACGAAATCCGGATTGGTTAAGATTAAGGAGTCGATTTTTACATAGGAAAGCACTAAGCTGATTATAGTACAGGATCCGTATATAGAACGACCTTGACCGATCGAGTAACCGGACGAAATGTGTTTTTTATGAATTAAAATATGTTGAAGAATGTGACGGTGATGGGTTGCCTCATAAAATCCTGTCAAGGATATTTTTAATTAATTTTATAAAAGGTTATTTTTTTTCAATACCTTCACCGATAGAGTAACCAAAGAAAATTAACACCAATTGAAAGTCCGAAGTCTATAGAATATGCTAACGTAGGGTTGCCTACCTTTTTCTTGTCAAGGTTATAGGGTTGCCTAATTTGAACAGGTGATAAAAAAAATGCTACCTTCACTGATCGAGTAACCAAATAAATTATATATCAAAATAAAGACATTTTTTTTACGAATACGATAGTATACGGTTGCCTATGAAAAACTTGTCAGAAATTAGGGTTGCCAAGCGTTGAAGTTTGAAAATTTTAGACGGTTAGAAGCACATGAGTAGATAAACGGACTAAGCTTCTTCAGAACGAGCAAAATTGTTACCTATTTTGGTAGGGTTGTCACAAAAAACGACCGATAGCTACCGTAAAGTGAACATCTCAGTAAAAGTGCTCCTCATAAAAATTTGCATAAATGTGTTAAAAAACGCGAGACAGACTCAGATTTTAAAATAACATTGTGTAAACTAGTTCGTATTATCATATTGTGCAGTGATACAGTTGATACATCGTTAATTGGGTGAATATTTGCCATTATTCATTAATCTTTTATAACAAAATACCGTCAATGACTGGCGTCCAGAACAGTTTAAGTAAAACGCGTAAGCGACGCCGTATTCAGAGGACTTACGACGTTCTTCTCGCGAGCCTACGTTCACATCGCTGCATAATGGACTGAGAGGCGGCACTAGTTTGGACTGTTACCACAACTGTTACTAAAAGTCTCAAAAGCCGCGACTCTGAAGGTGGCACTACCTTGGACTGTATTATTGAGTCTTAGAACCGTAGTAACTTAACTATATAATCTGCTAAGTACTAAACATCGTTGCATTTTGAGTACATAAAATTATAATGGCCTCATCAACTTGGGGATGTTGCAATAGCATGAAGAAAAATGACAGTGATCAGGCTATTACTTGTATGATATGTAAATTGAAATATCACTCTGAATGTGTTCAGGATCTTCCTGTCGCTGCCGATGAGTATGGTAAATGGACATGTTCGGGCTGCACCAATTTGTGCCTGAATCCATCAACTAAAAATGGCACTCCTGCTCGCAATATTTCCACCTCAAGGGGTAATAAAAGAATTGCGCTAAATTCCCCTCCCGAAAATAAATTGCTGACCAGCGATGACGTGCGAGAAATAGTGCAGGACGTTATCAAGACAGAGCTCGCGGCTATGCTACAACAATTGAACAACACCATTGTAAGTGTTATCAATAAGGAATTGGAACCAATAAGGAGCGAAGTGCAACAGTTGAGTATATCACTAAATTTCCATACCAAACAATTTGAGGAGTTTCAATCTGAACATATCGCATTAAAAAACTCTGTGAAAGAACTAAAGGAAGAAAATATTCAACTGAACAGATCTAACTTAGAATTGAATCAGCGTCTTAACAACCTGGAACAGCAAGCGCGCTCTAACAACCTTGAGATACAATGTTTTCCTGAAAATAAACAGGAAAACCTATACACTGTTGTTAAGCAGCTGGGGACTATAGTCAAATGTGAATTGAAGGACAGCGACATACTGCACTGCACCCGCATCGCAAAGCTCCAAAACAATAGTTCGCGTCCTCGTTCTATTGTGGTTCAGCTTGTTTCACCGAGGATTCGGGACCAATTACTAGCTGCTGTTATAAATTACAACAAAGCTAATAAAAACAACAAGCTTAATAGTGCGGATTTTGGAATGGCTGGTAAAAATATACCGATTTACGTCGTGGAACACTTGTCATCATCTAATAAATTTCTCCATGCTGCCGCAAGACTGAGAGCTAAGGAAAAGGGGTATAAGTATGTCTGGGTAAGAAACGGCAGGATCTTTGTAAGAAAATCTGATGAAGAAGGACATATTCTAGTAAAAAATTTGGATAGTGTAGATAAGATTGTGTGACATTGTAAACTCGTTTCTTTTTTTCTATTATTATAACTGTGTTGTTACTTTGTTTCCTTTTTACATGATAAATGGAATACCATCTAAAACAAAATTCAACAGTTTAAAAACTTATTACCAAAATTGTCGAGGCCTACGTACAAAAACGCATGTTTTCTATCGAAATATATGTTGTAATGATTTTGATGTGATTGTTTTGTCGGAGACTTGGCTTAATAGTTCTGTCCTTAGCAGCGAGCTGTTCGACAGCAGATATGTGGTCTATAGAAAGGACAGAGAAAGTATTGTAGGTGGTAAAAGAGAAGGAGGAGGGGTTTTGATCGCTATTAAAAACAGCATAAAATCCAAGCGTTTAACAGAGTGGGAGAGTAATTGTGAGGATCTCTGGGTCACTGTAGAGCTACCATGGACGAGCTCTGTTGGTCGAATAGCTCTCTGCGCAGTGTATCTACCTCCGCCAGTACGTCGAGTTACCTTGGAAAATTTTGTAGACTCTTGTAACGCAGTTTTTGAAAAAATCACTGACTGTGACGTATGTATTGTGGGTGATTTCAATTTAAGTGGTATCGACTGGCAAAGTGTGGATAGCACTAACAGTAATGCGGGGTCACGCAGTCTCAACGATCTTTTTATTGATTTTACTTGTGTCAATATGCTAAAACAATGTAATTTTACTACAAATACTGCTGGTCGTCTTCTGGATCTGGTGCTCTCCACAATACCACAATGTAGTGTAACTGAAAGTGTAACTCCTATGACTAATGTGGATCAACAGCATCCTCCTCTGGATATTGTTCTTTCATTTGACAAGGAAGCTAGGCTCCCATTTAATAATATGGGAGCAACTCCTGACTTTCATAGGGCTGATTACCATCCAATTCGCAATCACTTGAGAGGGTTGGACTGGATCTCATTATTTGATGGACAAAGTAGTGTAGATGAGATGTTGGACGTTTTCTACAACGCAATAAGTAACGCGATACAGAAATTCTTGCCGTTACGTAAACCTAGAAACCGTAAATTCCCACCATGGTTTAGCCGTACACTGATCAAAATGCTTAACGAAAAAAACAAGATTAGAATTCGCTTCAAGAAGTACAAGAACCCCTTAGATGCAATAGAATTAAAACTACTAGGTAAACGGTGTGAAGCTCTTGCTACTACATGTTATAACAACTACACAAAATATGTAGAAGACAACTTAGCATCAAACCCTAAGTTATTTTGGAACTACATTAAGGCTAAGCGCGGAGGTACTAGTGTTTATCCATTAACTATGACCGACGGAACAAACGCTACTTCTGATGGCACAGAAGTGTGCGAATTATTTGCCGATTATTTTTCGTCCGTTTATACTCCTGATGACAGCAATGATGTTGAACAAAGTTCTAAATTTCTGAAATTTTTAGAAAATTATAGTTTAAGCCTTACTGCCCCGATTATTTCTCGTGAATCTCTCCGCAAGAAGTTGGAAGGCCTAGACTCAAAAAAAGGAGCAGGGCCTGATGGAATCCCACCAGTATTCATTAAGGCATGTGCATCTGAGCTGGTTTACCCACTTTTGCTAATTTACAATAAGTCCTTATCAACTGGTACATTTCCATCAAGGTGGAAAATAGCTAAAGTTGTACCTGTTCATAAATCGGAAGATAATGATGTGGTCACCAATTATAGACCTATCTCAATTTTGTCATCATTCGCAAAGGTTTTCGAGTCACTGATCTGCCCATATGTCCAGGATCATTTAAATTTCTATTTAAGTGATCATCAGCATGGCTTTGTTAGGACCCGTTCTTCTAGTACGAATTTGATACCCTTTACTGAAACTCTTGTAAAGGCCATTGATGCAGGCCACCAAGCAGACGTGATATATACGGATTTCAGCAAGGCTTTTGATAAGGTATCCCACAAGCTCCTTATGGCTAAATTGCGCGCATACGGTATATCTGGAGCCTTGCTAGAGTGGCTGAACTCTTATCTGGCGGATAGATTTTTCTTTGTGGTAGTTAATGGCTATAAATCTGCTCAACGTCGAGTTTGTTCTGGTGTTCCTCAGGGTTCACATTTAGGGCCTATTTTGTTTATTTATTTTATAAACGACATTCCAAAGTGCTTTTTTCACTCAGATGTTTTTATGTACGCGGACGATCTAAAGTTTTTGAGAGTTGTCAAGTCCGAAGAAGATCCACTTTATCTACAAAGTGACCTCGATCGCCTTATTCAATGGTGCAAATGCAATAAAATGGAACTGAACCCAAAAAAATGTTACCACGTAAAATTTTCAAGAAAAAACATCCCTATACGTAGCAATTACCATATCCTAGGTGACAAAATTGAAGAGGTTGAGACAATAAAAGACCTTGGTGTACTATTTGACAAAAAATTAACTTTTACGCCACACATTGACAATATTATTAAACGGGCCTCGAAAATGTTAGGGTTCGTTCTAAGAAATACTAAAAACTTTCGGTACAATAAAACAAAAACTCTTCTGTATTACAGCCTAGTTCGTAGTATTTTGGAATATAACAGTACGGTCTGGCGTCCCCACTTTGCCTGCCATTCCTTGCGTCTTGAACGCGTCCAGAAACGTTTTGCGTGGCATCTTGCCTTCTCTAATGGTATCGCCAAAAGAATACGCTCTTATAAAAATAGACTGGCGCATTTTAACATGACCTCTCTGGACAAACGTAGACATATACTGGATGCTATGTTTGCTTACAAGATTATTAAACACAAGATAGATAGTCCCTGCCTACTTGCCCTTTTTAGTTTCCGCGCTCCCTCTAGAATCCCACGTAGTGCCATCACACCGCTTTGTCCACCATTTAGAAGAACTGTTTTGGGATCCGCCTCACCTTATGCAAGAATGTGTAATGCAGTGAATGGCTATAGTGACGTTGTTGATCTACACTTTGATTCTCTTGCTAAATTGAAAACTACCCTTACTCGTTTACCAAGTGATCGATAATTGTTTTTAGTCACTTAATACTTATTATGATTGAATGCTATTGTATTTAAATTTATATTAATTTCCATCTTCTTTTTTTTTATTATGATTTTAATTTAATTTAATTTTAATTCTATTTTATTGCTTATTACTTAATTGGATGTTTTATGTATCGAAATTTATTTTAATTTGGATTATGATTTTATTTTGTTTATTTTTATCATTAGTTGCTTTTTTTTTAATTTTGTATTTGAATTTGATTTTGTATTTAATTTTTATGTTGATTTTGATTTTAATTTTAATTTGTAGCATGATCACCAAACTACTGAGTAAGTTAGCTTAACTCTGGTCTAATATTAATGAATTTATGCATGTGGTGTTCACCTATAAGTGATTGTTACACTGTGATCCTATCACTAAGCATGTGTTTTATAATGAAATTGTGTAAACAATTGTTGGTGAACCTTTTATAATAAAATAAAAAAAATAAAAAATAGGGTAGACAAATTAAACAAAAAATTATTAAATAGCTTTATTATTCAGTATGACAGAATCGAATCAAATAATTTAATTGAACTAAGCCAATTACAGGCAATTTGGAATTGTCAAAAGACATTTTTAAAGGTGTTTGGTCACCAATATATTAGAGACCAAACACCTACCTTCAAGAGGGCGCGCGTTGTCAAATAGACCGCGCTTCTTACATTTTCGTTCATATTATCATTATTACTCATCACATGTATTTCTCATTTAGAGTAGCCTCTCGCTATGTCATTGGGAGTAAAATAAAGAATATTCCGTCACTCGGGATGCTCTCTCCACTCCATAGATCGCACTTGTTTTAGCCCCGGCGCAGTCGTCCTACAGACTACACGCGCCTGTCGTCGAAAAGGTTACGCGCGACGTTCAACGCGACATGCGCTCGTTACGCGGTCGTAGTGGTTCTTCTCAATCTTATCGAAATAGGCTTGTGTATTTGTTGTATTTTTCCCACGTTTTTATACACTCACTTTTTTTGTTTGTTTATTTGTTTGTTTGTCGTTCCGGTTGAACTTTTGCAACTCAATTTTGAGGCACTTCCCGATAAGCTAGCAGGCTGAAATTTTGCACACGCTCTGAGTTCTGATGACAATACAAAGAATGACTAGCTAAAGAACGTCATAACAAATCCAATATGGCAGCCTCCCCAAGATGCCGGACGGCCTGTTTGAAATGCACCCCCATGATATGGGTATCAAATGAAAGGGTTTGCCGTCAAAAATACGAAAAAAAATAGTCACGTGACTTAAATCCAATATGGTGGACGTCCAAGATGGCGAACAGGCTATTTGAAATGCACACCCATGATATGGGTATCAAAAATGAAAGGGTTTGCTGTCAGGAATATAAAAAAAAAACGTGACTTAAATCCAATATGGCGGACGTCCAAGATGGCGGACAGGCTATTTGACGCGTTTACACCGGTACTTGTATCGTACCTACGTTTTCTGTTAGTGGTGACACTAACGTCGCTATTGATACTTTTCGTACTAACTTCACTTTTGATTCTGTAAGTAATGATGATACTAACATTAGTTTACCTACACCTAGTACTTTAAACTGTTAAGTTCGACGAAGGCTAAGGCGCATATGTTGAATGTTGTGCATCAAAATATGCAAGGTTTGTCCGGCAAAGAATTAGAGTTAAGCTTATTTTTAGAATATTATAATGTTCATGTGTTGTGTTTAACTGAACATTGGTTGAAAGAACATGAAGTAGCGTTTATCAATGATGATTTATTTTCCGTACAGAGTGCATTTGTGAGAAAAAATGCTATACGTGGTGGATCTTTAGTTCTTGTTTCCAACAAGCTAAAATGTAAGCAACGTTTAGACTTAGTTAATCTTTCCATTGAGCGCACCATCGAATTGTCTTGTGTTGAGCTCGAGCGGTATATTATTATTTGTGTTTATAGACCCCCGTCTGGGGACTTTACTAGTTTCGAATTTGTAATGGAGGATGCACTTAATAAGGTAAAATTCAGTAGTAAAAACATAATAGTATGTGGAGATTTCAATGTTAACATTTTAGATGTTACTCCACTAAGTATCAGGCTTCTCAACTTGTTTAAATCCTTTAATTTAGTTAATTTATTTTTCTAACCAACAAGGATCACCGCGTCTTCTTCAACTTGTCTTGAAAATATGTTTTGTGATGTTAATGCCGAAAATATATTAGTGTTAACCGAAAAACTATTAAAGTTACACAAGAACAAAAGTTTGATTTCACAAAAATTGCAATAACTTGAAAACTACTGGACTGATCTTCATGAAACAACTTGTGAATCTATTTTTGTAATGAAACACAACCCTTTTAAATACTTTAATTGAAAAACATACATAAACAAAAAAGTGAGTTTTCAAGTTACGTAATAATCTAAGTTTTAAACTTTTACAATTTTCAACTAAAAAACTTATCTAATTAGAAACTAATAAGAACGTACAAGATAATCTAATAAGAATCTAATATATAGTACACAACACAATCACTGGATTCTGATTAGAAAACACTTTTCTTAAAAATCACCTGTTCAACGGCAAAGTCGTCGCCGACAATCACCTTTATCTTATGCCAAATTTCAGTTCCGGAGGAGGAATTTTTCGGACCACATATGCCTCGTTGACTGGACTATTGGAATGGGTATCTACGGTACTTTCACGGTTATTATGTCTTGTGACTGGGACTGTAGTAGCACCATAACTATTTTTGTAGTAACTTTATTTTATGTCTTTTGACAATTCAAAATTGTCTTGGTTGCATTAAACTATTTTATTTGATTTGATTCGAATCTATCATACTAGATAATAAAACTATTTATCATATTTTTTGTTTAATTTGTCTTACCCTATGGCCCCTGTGCCTCTAGTGAAAAAGGGTTTAAGTCCGATTTTGTCGAAAATGAGTTAAGTACACTAAAATGTTCAGAAAAAAATGATCTATCCATTCGTGAAAACAGATCTTGCCTATCTTTAAAAATAAGGAAGTTAGCAATGTGCAAAGGGGGTTAACTAACACTAAAAATATTACAAAAGCGGGGTATAAGTGCACTTTAATTTCTTTACACAAAACTATGTTTATTTTTATTTTGTGTCTTTTGATCTAAATAAACATGTATTGTCAGAGCTTCAATTTGTTTAGTGAATACCGGCACAAGTACATTAATTCCTTAAAAATTGTTATGTGAGTAACGATATCACTTGACATAAATCCGTTTTCACCAAAATAAAAGACAAAAATCCAGAATAAGTTTTTTGGTATCAGTTTTCACGTATGAAATATTTATATTAAAAATGCAATTTGACATAACTAAAATAATACCAATATTTCGCTGCTATTTTTCGTGAGAAAAGATACAACTGGCCGATACGGGTTATGGTGCTGGTGGGTGGAAAGTGCGTAGCGCTCGCACTCTTTCGGTGGTCCAAGCACTCTATTGAAGGGAACTTGTGTCGACGCACTGCAAAAAATCAGTAATTGCACTGGTAAGTTGTACCCTTTTTCACATATTTTAGCAAATTATTTTTGAGTGTACGTATTGTTATTTAGATTTTTGTCCAAATGTACCCAATTACACCGAGTTTTTATTTTAAACTCCATTGCGTAACTTATTATGAAGAGGAGACATTGTTTTTTTTTTTGTTTTTGTACGTATGTTAGTTAATTCTTCACACAAAAACACTACAATAACAGTGGTTATAATAAACAACCACCAGATATCAACCTCACATATATATTTAACTACACTTTATAGTATAATTATATAGATACGTAAAATTGTCAAATTAGCACATTTTATACTTCTATTTCGACTTACCTACTTAACTTTCATATCGCGATTCCCTGATGTAATGTTTTAATAAATAATATAATACATAATAATAATATTCCACAACTATCACACAACGCCATCTAGTCCCAAGCTAAGCAGAGCTTGTGTTATGGGTACTAGACAACTGATAAACATACTTATATATTTCTAAATACATACATATTATGGATAAATTACACCCAGACACAGAAAAAATGATCGTGCTCATCACACAAACATTTGTCCTGAGTGGGTATCCAATTCACGACCTCCGCAAAGCAGTCGGGGTCACTTACCACTAGACCAACAGGCCAGTCAAATATATCTATTGTTTTAGAATGGCTGGTCGTGGTCGCATTAATTGTTTGATGGGTCTTGTTTCCAAAGATATGGCAATGATGGATGAAGTAGATTGGATTGATGGCGAATCTATACCTGTGCTTATATCTTCCGAAACTATTCTCCAAAGGCTACACATTCTAGGGATCATTCTCCAAGATCAGGATGTTCAAACAGTTATTATCCAAGGCTTGAATGTTTAAAAAATAACTCACCAAAGCAGGGAAACTCTTAAATATTTTCTCCAATACCTGGAAGTTTCAAAAACCTTTTCGCAGAGCCTGATAATGATGTCGATACATTCACTGATTCTGATGAAACTTTTGTCTTATATCTTGATATTATTTCTATGTTCACTGATACGCTATCATAACCCAATTTGCATTATCCCACAGAAAGTAGTGACGATTTCATTCCAAATAATCTGACACAAGTAACTCAGATTGTTCACTTTTACAAAAACGTAAAAGGCGATGTCATTATTCCACAGTCAGATTTAGATACGAGCAATAATAAGTCATTTTGGGATATAAAAAGGTACTTAACAAGACCGGAAACGTAATCCTAGGAAAATTAACAAGGAAAGAAGAGATACAGAAACTATAAAAAAGAAGAGAAATTTAAAGTTAAAAGACTAGGACCTTGTAGAATTATTTTAAATTATTACTGGAGCTTAGAAGTCTACGACAGACGAGTTAAAGACACAAGAAATATAAAAAAGGAGAATTTCATTGTAAGTTGTGTGATGAGGAAGAATGGAACATTGTTAATTTGCAGAGGGAAAGAGGAAAATCACCACTCCCTCTGTTTGAAACGGTAATGTATTCCTAGGTCATACGATGGGCCTAGCTAATTCAAATGAGAAAAAGAGAGATTTGATTTCTCTTCTTCCGCTAATAAACCCCAGTGTTCGATCTTTTTATAACAACCTTTTCATTGACGATGATAATATAAAAGATCAACATCCTCTTCTAAACGACAGCAACGACGACATCGAATAAGGTTTTCTGGATCATTTTTAAGGTTTCTGTTAGACTTGATTTATTTGATTATTTTTTTATTTTTGAATTGTTTTCCTGATTAAAAAAACTGCGTCATAATACTTAATTAACTTCTTCAATACTTTTTTACTAACTGCATATTTATTTTAAAACTGGAGTTTATTATCGGTAGAAGTGAAATTAAAATAAGGTTTTCTGGATCACTTTCCCAGGTTTCAACTGCAGTTGATTTGTCCTGACTTATAAAAAAACTGTGCTATAGACATTTCTTGATATCGAACAAGATTTGAATCACTTTCAAGGTTCTGTGGGACTCGATTTGTACTTTTCATTTGTTTTTTAATTGTTTTTATGATTTAAAAATAACTGTCATAGGTACTTCTTAAAATACTTTTCTTCACTTTAATAAAAAAATAAACACCACAAAACTACATATTTTTTGGTTTTATTTTGGTTTAAAGATAGATATAACTTACACAAAAGGTTCACGTAAGTCAACATGCGCCTTATGTTACGTCTAATAACTATGTGAAAAAAGATACAAGTTATTTATTTTTGCGATTTTTCAAAATTTTATCATGTCGATAAAAAGTACACATTCAGTTCATTTATTTTGGCTATTCCAACACTAATTATCTGATTTAATTTCTTAGTTATCATACAAATAACTCCAAATGCGTATCCTTTTTCACTTTTGTGAATTAACTTTTTGTGTATGAGAAAAGGGATCTAACTTCTTTTATACCCTTGTGTAGTTCATTTTGTGTTAAGTATAAGTCGCTATTTTGAAAACTATTCAGTTTATGTAAAAAATAATACTAGAATAAGAAAGAACATACATTTTTTACCTGTATAACATATCACATATATTTAATTTGACAGCTGTTTAAATGCCACACGTACTTAAACATGTAATTTGGTGCGCGCGGGGCGTTTTTTGCGTCTCCTGTAAAGTTGCATTTTTAGACTTAGACCCTTTTTCACTAGAGCCACAGCATTGTGACAACCCTACCAAAAAATGTAACAATTTTGTTCGTTCTTAAGAAGCTTAGTCCGTTTATCTACTCATGTGCTTCCAACCGTCTAAAATTTTCAAACTTCAACGCTTGGCAACCCTAATTTCTGACAAGTTTTTCATAGGCAACCGTATACCATGGTATTCGTAAAAAAAATGTCTTTATTTTGATATATAATTTATTTGGTTACTCGATCGGTGAAGGTAGCATTTTTTTATGTTCAAATTAGGCAACCCTATAACCTTGACAAGAAAAAGGTAGGCAACCCTACGTTAGCATATTCTATAGACTTCGGACTTTCAATTGGTGTTAATTTTCTTTGGTTACTCTATCGGTGAAGGTATTGAAAAAAAATTACCTTTTATAAAATTAATTAAAAATATCCTTGACAGGATTTTATGAGGCAACCCATCACCGTCACATTCTTCAACATATTTTAATTCATAAAAAACACATTTCATCCGGTTACTCGATCGGTGAAGGTCGTTCTATATACGTATCTTAGACTATTATGGATAAGGCGTTCTAGGACTTTGGATAGGAACGGTAAAATGGAGATAGGACGGAATTCAGAAAAAGAAACAGGATTACTCTTTTTTGGAAGCGGGACGATTTGAGCTTCTTTCCAAGAAGATGGAAATACGCCTGATGTCACGGAAAAATTAAGAATATGGAAAATGACGGGAAGGATTTCATCCAGAACAGGGAGTATCATCTTTCGGCTTACACAGTCACTACCAACAGCATTTGACGTAATTGAAAGTATACTCTTCTTGACATCACAAGCAGTAAATTGATTAAAGACAAAAGGAGCATAATCAGGAGTTGGAAGTGATGACAGATCATTAAAAGTTTTCGTTTTACGAGTAATAGGACCATTGAAATTATAAGAAGTGGAAAAATGTTTATTCAGAGACTCAAGATCTACATCCTTAGGAATAGAGTCTTGACGCGACTTCCCAACTCCCATTGATCTGAGAAATTTCCAGACTTTAGCTGGATCACCGTTTTCGACGGACTTATGAATATGGTGGCGTTGGGCATCCCTACACATCAAATTGCTGCGATTGCGGATAGCAACGTACTTTTCTCGGGAATCGGAATTTGGTTTGCACTTGTATTTACATTTTGCTGCCGCCTTCTTTTGCAATATAGCTTTCAAGTCATCTGTTAGCCACGGCGCGGGTAAATGCCTTATCTTTACTGACCGAACTGGTGCATGAATATCGTAGAGCTTGTTTAGGTTAGAATTTAAAATATCAACTTTTTCATCCATTGACTCAGCATCAACGAGATCAGACCAGTCAATGATGCCGGCATCCTCGCGAAGGCTATCCAGGTTCATACCACCAAAACTGCGCTGTAAAATGGTTTTTGGCTTAATCTTAGGAGGGCGAATTTTGTATGAAAGAAAAATTAAGTCATGGTAGGAGAAAGCGTCAGCTGAACACTGCCCATGCTTTGCGACATGTTGGGAGGAAGAAACAAAAATGAGATCGAGGAGTGAAGGAGCACAGTTAGGAAAATGGTGAGTGGCACTTAAGGGAAGAAGAGATAGATTACAGGATTTGGAGATAGATTGGAGTGAGGAAGAGCGCGAATCATTCTTGAGAAGACAGGTATTGAAGTCCCCCATGATGATAGTGTGCCTGTAAGAAGGCGCCAGATTTATTAAAAGACTTTCAAAAGAGGAAAAATAGTCAATTCGCAAAGATGGACAGTAAAAAACACCAAGCAAAACTTTAGAATGATGGAGATTAACTTCTAAAAAGAGATGCTCGCCAGCATTCGACTGTGGCGGCTGTGTTGACATATCAATAATTGAGAAAGGAATGTTAGCACGGAGATAGATGGCAACACCGCCGCCACCGCCGCCCGTACGGTCATTTCTTATCAGCTGATAACCAGGAAGAGAATAGGATGTCGACGGGAGGCATGGTTTCAGCCAGGACTCGGAAACAAGAATTGCATGAATGTTTTTACAGTCCAGATTCGCAAGCATGTCATGGTAATGAGCCGGAATACTCTGAGCGTTAATATGGACTACATTTAGATTTTTCGGAACATCGGAAAATTGAGACTGAAGCGTGTCAGCAAGAGTCGGGATACTAATGAAGCTATCGTTGTCACTGCTAGCTGATTTAAAACTATCATCATCACTGAGCAAACTGCAATCAATCATTAAAAAACACAAAATAAAAAATAAAATAATAATAATAATAAAAAAAAAGATATATAAGTATAAAAATTTAAACAAATAAATATAAAATATATGTAAAAGATGTGGGTTGGAAGAATAATATCCACCCACCAGCTATGTGTTATCAACGAACAAAACCATAAACATTAAAACTTAATTACATCATTCTAGCACGAAACCAAATCACCTAAAAACAATGATTGCATCGTTCGGGCACAACCCAAAGCTTATGCCTACTTTACAAATATGTACGTGAAACAAAAAAAAAAACAAAAAAGATATCGATTTAAGAATTGTCATGAATTATCTATGATTCCATAGACAATTCATGCTCATTATTTTAGAAGTGAAACGGAACGCTATTGACATGACACTTGAATACTTGATATTATGTCAAGCGTCAGAATAGCGATGAACGTAAACGATAAAAATGTAGGTAACAAAAATAGTAAAATTAAAGTGAAATAAGTAGGTAAATATACATTTATGAGATGTAAATATGTGAAGTTGTTACCCGAACGATGCAAAGAAAGAAGCAACTCATTTCTTGGCAGCAGCCCTCCGATTCCGCCTTGACGAAGGTGTCAGAGGTGGCTTCTCAGCCACCAGTGCAGCGATGACATCCCGTTGGGGCTCCGGCGTGTCAGCGTCGTGCTCCGGGACACTATAGCATTAAGCTCTCCGAAGCTGACGACACGATGCTTGTTTCCATCAGCTCCCAGGACATGGATATAACCTTGAATTGTCCAGCAGTTCGTGACACCGAACTTCTCACGAGCCTTCATGAAAACCTGATGCCGTGATCGGGTCAGGAATTCCGATAAAGTTATGCCAGATCCTTTCAATTTGGTTTTGGCGAACCAAAGTTTGTCACGGAGGTCCACATCCTGCAACTTAATGAGTATGGGTCTAGGCTTTGCGGCACTGTTCTGACTGCCCATTCTGTGGCTTCGTCGAATATCAGCCACAGAAAAAGTGTCCATCTTGAGCTTGCTACGCACCACATCAGCAACCACTAGTGATGTCTCCTCCCCGCTCACCTCTGGAACACCATGGAACAGAAGCATCTTCCTGCGACCTCTCATCTCCAACGCGTCGACATCCCTGGCAAGGGTCTCCATTTGACGTTGAAGACAATTAAGAGCCTCTGTTACAAATTTCTTGAACATTGCATAATCCGCTGCAAGACTTACTGAACTGCCGCTGGTGGGTGAAGTGTTTGGTGTAGATTTGGTCAATTGAGCCTCAAATTTAGACATCCTGTCATGAAATTGTGCCATCAGTTCAGACATAGACCCCTTCAATGAATCCATTGCTGTTATGGTGATAATTATGAGTAAAATTTCAGAGGAAAAACACACAACTGGTTGGTAGTTTTTATCAGTACCTATTTTTCATTAAAAATTGATTTTATTAACTATTAAATATAATAAGAATTTATTTTTTATGTCAGAGCAAAAATTCCGTGTCTTTCACTTTCAACTACCCCCACAAAAAAAAAAAAGATAGATTTTTAGATTTTCAAGTACGATTAGATTTAATATTTTTATCATCGAATGTTGCTTAGTACCAAAGACATTAAACTATTATACGCTTAGTACCAAGATTTACATGGATTGACTACGTGTCTAACCTCCACAACTATTCAAAGTCAAAAATCTACAAATGACATAACATTGAATGATGTAACAATGGTTTTGAAATAGTTTTGACAATTTTGTAAAAGATCGTCCATAGAGTTTCTTGCCCTTTCTTCTCCATAGAGATCTACGCTTTAGAATGGGTACCTATCTACAGTACTTTCACAGTTATTAAGTCTTGTGACAGGGACTGTTTCAAAAGTGCCTGTTTTGACCTACTTGAAATAAATGCTTTGATTTTGATAGCTATGCTGCCTTGAAATTGTATTTATCGAACATCGAATTTCGCTAACTCGCTCTTAAAATGAACCAGGGACCACGTATAGTTTACAGCTTCATAGCCATGTCCACTATTAACTAATTCAATCTTTCAATAAAAGCTCATTGTTGTATTTTGAACGCTCGCGTTACTGCTGAGAGTTGACATTCAAAAGTACTATTTGATTTAGGTATTGCTATTTGTAAGTGAAAACCAGCAATCAAGACAAGTTGAAATCCCTAGTTGCTATGTTTCGTCTTCAAGTTGTAAAACTGAACAATATTCCTAAATAAAGTAGATTGTAAATTTTGATATTCTTGGGGAATTAAAATGTTGGGTAGGATCTTGGGATACCAAAATACATAAACAGAAAGGCAGTTGCCATAGAATGTCACTTCTTTAGCGTCGTTCATATTGATACATCTGACCATACACGAGAACTACGATCCTGAACTTTCAGTAAAGTATCCTGTCTGGAGAGCCCACCCGCTGAGGTTGCAGGAATAATTTGTTTCAATCCAAGCGATGTTTATTAAAACTATTGAAAACGTCCCCTACTCTAAAATAAAAACAAAAAGTTCACACGTCCTCTATTCCTCCCCTAACCTCGATAACCAAACGAAATAAAAATCCAATCGTACCTAACAGCTTTTACAAAAGAATAAAGCCAAATAAAACCCGTGTACTATTTACTTTTAAAAATCACAACCGTGCAATTCCCCACTTTTATACCTCTGATCTGATGTAGGTACGTAAAGTCACGTTCGTGCAGTCGCGGTATATGCATTGTATACTGCTCTGAACTCGACTAAACACCTAGTTTCTTCACAGAATGTAGAATACAAACTACCAGCTAACCGCGAAAAGTAATTAGCTGGGACGTGTATAATTTTGGGTATACGAGTATTATTTTAGTGTACCCTAATTTAGTGTTCATTTGGCTAGACTATTTGGTGAAGTTTGAGTAAAGGAAAATGGTTAGATATTTTTACGAAAATATAAACACATTTCTCTATAAAGGCCTTCGAGAGAAATGTTTTGATATTTTCGTTTAGATGACCACGGCAGATATATCGTGCAGTACATACAACCCGAATGTCTTCAAAGTTAGAGTGAATAATGCTTCTCTGGGATTTTACCACGTAAAAAAAAGAAAACATAGTAAAATTAATTAACCGACTTCCAAAAGGAGGAGGTTCTCAATTCGGATGTCTATTTTTTTTTTTTAATAATGCGACATTTCTATATGCTAACAACAAAGTATAGTGACCAATAATCACGGCCGAATTGCTTTGTCATTATATCAATTTCCCTTGTACCGTGTGGTAACTCAATTTATTGGAAAGTCATGTTGAATTGTGCTCATTGATTTCGTGGCAATTATGATAATTAGTGCAGCAACTACACACATAGAGCAGTGAGTTCATATAAATGAAAACGAAAAACGTTTTTGCAACTCAATTGTGAAATTAACTATCAATATGAATAAAATCAAAATCATACGTTTTTATTTCTATGTGGCCCATGAGTTTATAAAACGTCGACCACAGGTGCTCGCAAGAAACTCCATGGTTACTCTTTTAAATTTTTGTAAATTGCGCGTGGAACACTTAACTGGGCGGGAGGACTCATTTGAAGATTTTTCCCCATAAAACCGATAAAAAGGATACTACCAAAATACACGCAAACTGTTTGATAGTTTACGCGTGATGACGCTATAAACAATTTCACTTTTGCATTTAGAGCTTTCATGTCTTTTTTTTTTTTTTTACGTGGCAAAATCATCAAATGAGTCCTCCAGCCCCGGGCAGGGCGGGAGGGACTGTCAGACTTCTACTGACTAAAATCCACGGTGTCCTTCAGTAGCCTGTTATGTTCCGGGGTCACGGTAAGGAAATAATCCCGCGACCCCGGCAGGCTTTGGCCCTCTGAGAGGGGGGCCCCGTCATTATGATGACGCTCTTTGAGGCGCGCGTGGGACACAACGCACCGTCGACCCGGGCATGGTCCATGGTCGGGCAGCGAGTTGCCCTTTACTCGCTGCCCGCATGCCCGCGCCTACGGTGGCCGGAGATCGTCTTGCGACGTCCGTCGCCGCGGGCGTGCACCACCGCGGTTGGGGCGGAGGGAGGACACTGTCCTCTCTCGCGCGGAGAGCTTTCATGTCTTGACGAATGTGTGAAACAGGAGTTAGCAATAAAATTAAAAACGATCAGCACATCTAAAGTCGGCGTAGGCGTTTAAAAGCTATCAGTGTAATCCAAGCTACAGAATATTAAGACTTAAATTCTTATTAGGGTGATGTTGGTCGCGTAAGTTGGAAGTATACCAATTTACATTGTAAAGATTTTTGAGTGGGACTCAAACCCGTGTCTTCTGGATAATTATTCCAGACGCCGTACTGAAACTGACTCTTTCATTTCCTTGTTTGAAACGTTTCACGGTAATGTGTGTTGAGTATGTTCGAACGATCGCCACGCAACCGACGTCAGTATAATAGGAATTTAAGCCTAAAAGTGACAACTCTTAAATGCGGTAATGTTTATTCAAATCCAACTGGGATTTTCAGATATTAAACGCGTTTAAACAAACAAACTTGCAGCACCCCTGCTTATACCTTGATCCATCGGGATCGAAAAGGATCTGTTCTGCAAATACCAGGGGTGCAAAACGCTGGTATTCTCCAGCTGTCACTGTCAATAATGTCAAAACATCGATGTTACTAACAGAGCTTGAACTCAGTTATGTACTAATTGCGTTCATTTTCATTCAATTCAAAATCGAAACTGTTTCGTTTCATTTTGGACTCCATGGGCATTTGTAAAATATTAAATAATAATAATAATATTCCACAACTATCACACAACGCCATCTAGTCCCAAGCTAAGCAGAGCTTGTGTTATGGGTACTAGACAACTGATAAACATACTTATATATTTCTAAATGCATACATATTATAGATAAATTACACCCAGACACAGAACAAATGATTGTGCTCATCACACAAACATTTGTCCGGGGTGGGAATCGAACCCACGACCTCCGGCATAGCAGTCAGGGTCACTAACCACTAGACCAACAGGCCAGTCAATGTAAGGTGCATTGTTCGAGTTGGTGCAGGGTCGCGGCACTGTCTAAACAGGAAATCGCAGCCCTGGAAACCAAAAGATATGTATATTATGAAGGAACAAGATGATTTTTAGTCGGTAAGAGTCTGATAGACCCTTCCGTTCCGTATAGTACGGGAAAATTAATTTGGTGATTTTTACACCCCAAAAATTTGGGTTCATTATATTCAACAGAGAAAAACCAGCAAAAAATATCCATTGTTACACTTTTGAAATATTTCTCCACGGTTCTAACTAAGCAATATTTATCAGAAATCTAAACTCCGGTATTTCTATTTCCACTACACAGCAGCTATTAACTATTACATCACTGCTAAAAGCCAGTGCAGTTAGCCACAAATCGGATTAACGAGTTGCCGGGGGTAAGTGGCTCGGAGTTGCCACCAGAACTATTGGTTAACCCTCTGTCGGCTTATTTATCTGACCGAATGTTTTTATCTTAAGTTATTAGACTACTTACAAAGTTATGGTGCCTGTAACTTCTTAAGTAAATAAGTGGTTTGGACCCATTAGAAATACAAACAGGAAATATGAATAGAATAACTCTTTAAGAAGTATCCTGGTCCTAATTGATACCTTTAATTTATATTATGGTAATTAAAGTTTAAAATCTCCAATTCACGTTGAGTAAACGAGGTGATCTAATGATATTTGAGAAGCAACTTTTGCCATATTATGACAAAATGCTAATTTTGTGGGTGGAATTATTTCAAACATAATTGAAAAAAAGATCATATTTTCAACACTATTTTTAGATGATAACTGGTGACTGGCCGTTAGGCAAGGGGATGAGACAATAATAGTTTGCAATCAGGTAAGAACATCATCACCACCATCAGCCAGAAGATGTCCACTGCTAAACAAAAGTCTCCTAATTAGACCGCTACTCCAACCAACAATGTGCCAATTGTATCATTCATTGTCCATTAATAGTCCACAATGTTATCCAACTTTTAAAGTGAAACTTTTGTTACAATATCGTCTCAAAGTTTTTCGTCTGTGTGTTGCATGTCGCGTGACGGTCGGCCGCGAAGTAGGGATAAAGTGAATGGCGCTCGTCAGAGCAGCCGAGGCCAATAGGCGGCGCCTATAGTTCGCATCAGCTGTGAAAAAGTTTCACTTTTACCGTAGATTTGTATAACCACACAATCCAAAGAAAAATATTACTTTTATAAAGTTTCCCCCCACATTAGGAATTTAGCCTGTATCATGGACTTGCATGCAACTCGAATGCAATTTATTGCAGCGTGTAAACAAAACTACAGTCGAAGTATTTCTTATTGCCCGTGTTACGCAGGTATTTTATTAGGTTGAGAACTTGCTTGAAGTATTTACTGTTTTGTGTAAATAAAACATTTTATAACTAATTCGCAATGTTTGTAACTGTTCAAGCTTGCCCTATGCCCCTGATTGAAGTATAATTCCTATTGTTATATATGCACTCGAACTTACAGGTTTAGGCATTGTCCGAGTTCGTAGAAGAACTGTAATTTGCTCGTTCAACTTCTCAACTGTATACCGGCGTAAATTATTTTCACAAGATTGGTATAGTATTTTTTTGATAAACTTACACATACTCATGCCTTTTAACCAAGCGTCTTTTGGGCATCTTTTGTGTTTTATATGGGAGTAACAGCCCGACATCACGTGCTTTGTCACTGTGAGCAGTGATTTATCGTGGAGCGAGAAGCGGTAAGATCAAAATGTATAGGCAATGTTTGAAACACGCTATGAGGCGCTATCAGTGGGGAATTCATTACAAAGAAGTAATTAATGTCTTATTCGCGCCGCCTACCGCATCGCTTAACGGTTAGACTCAATCAAATCAAATCAAATCAAATCGTTTATTTCAACTAGGCCAATTACAGGCACTTTTGAATTGTCAAAAGACATAAAATAAAACTAGTACAAAAATAGTTATGGTGCTACAGTCCCAGTCACAAGACATAAAAACTGTGAAAGTACCGTAGGTGCTCATTCCAAATAAGATCTCTATGGAGAAGAACGAGCAAGAAACTCCATGGACACTCTTTTTCAATCGCCAAAATGTTACAGAACTTTATTACATTGTTCATCATCAGATGGTACATTATGTGAGAACGATGTGGCTAGTTAATAGTGTCCATAGTTAAATAAAAAGACAATTCAGAAATAAAGATATTACAAGTAATAATTAAAATAGACCGTGGCAGATAAGAGATGACCAGTCCCAACTGACAGCGCCCGTTCACGAACATGACACATACATCAGCACCATTCAGCTCAACCATTTTGAAGGGAACTAAATGATCCGACATACACGCCACCATCAGCGAGACCTTTGAGTGAGCATGACATACTCTCAACCGCCAGAGACATTCAAGTCAATGAAAGACATAGGTTTCTAGTTAAATATAGCTCAGAAGTACATGGTACTCACACAATGCTGGCTATGACGCTATATAATACTAGACAGATTAACTCTATACAATGCAAATTCTTCATCTAAATTCAAAATATTAATATAGTGATAACCTACAAATGTCGATAAAAAAAAACACAAAAACAATAAAAAAAGGAAATATAAACTGAAGTAGGACAATAACGTCCGTTAATCAATATCATCATCATCATCATCATCATCTCAGCCGTAGGACGTCCACTGCTGAACATAGGCCTCCCCTTTTGATTTCCACTTAAACCGGTTGGAAGCGACCTGCATCCAGCGTCAATCAATATAATAATCAATATAAAATAGAACAAATACAAACGCATAAAAATAAAACTAAATGACTTAAAAAAGTCAAATAAAAATAAATAAACAATTATATGAACCCATATAACTAGTCGGGAAGATAAAACTAATAAATCGAATCTATACAATGCAAAAATAGTTTCAGCTTCTACAATAATTTCACAAGCTAATCAACCAGTTTCCCCTATGGTTGTGGAGCAGGACCAGCATTAAGCCAAGCATCTTTATCAGCAATGTAATCCCCCAACTTATAATACGCTTGACTACACAGTGTGCGTTTAATGCAAGTTTTAAATTTCGTCTCATTCAGTTGGAGTATGTGAGAAGGTATTTTATTGTAACATTTTAAACAGTACCCCATGAAGGATGAGTCTACTTTGGCTAATCTGAAACCTGGTTGAACTAATTGGTCCCTTGTTCTAGTATTATAATTGTGCCTGTCACCTCTTTTACTAAATAGATGCAGATTCTTTCTAGCGTACATGATGTTTTCGTAGATGTATTGACAAGGTACAGTCATGATGTTAATATCCTTAAACAGTTCCCTTAAAGAATCGCGCCTGCGTAGGTTGTATAATTATGGCTCTAATAGCTCTTTTCTGCAGAATGAATATTGATTCGATGTCTGCAGCACGTCCCCATAACAAAATACCGTAAGACATAATACTATGAAAGTAACTAAAATAGACCAGTCTCGCGGTATCTATGTCAGTATATTGACGGATTTTTCTAACAGCATATGCTGCTGAACTCAGGCGTCCTGCAAGAGATGTTAAATGCGGACCCCATTGTAGCCTCGAGTCGAGCGTCATTCCCAGGAAAACAGTTTTGTCGACGAATTCTAA
>CATPAA010000041.1:0-34563 GCA_954870645.1 Agrotis clavis
CCCTTTTTTAGGGTTCCGTAGTCAACAAGGAACCCTTATAGTTTCGCCATGTCCGTCCGTCCGTCCGTCCGTCCGTCCGTCCGTCTGTCCGCAGTTTAGCTCAGAGACGCACAGTACTAGAGAGCTGTAATTTGGTGTAAATATACGGATTTGTTGTGCCAAAAAAGTGGTAAAATAAAATCTCGTAAAATATTTTTTTTAAGGGTACCTCCAGTACTTACACGTAAAGTGAGGATTTTTTTTTTCTCGCGTACCCCTTAGTGTGGGGTATCATTAAATAGGCCTTTAAAAAATAATGATAGTTTCCATTAACAGTTTTTTGATAAAAAAATTCGTTTGTGAAATATTAAGCTTTAAAGTGCTAAATTTTGCTCGATTCGAGTGTCCCCCCCCTCTACCAGCTAAACGGTTATGTTTGGGGGTGTGAAAAAATTCACAATAGTAGCATATATAACGAAGTTTAAAAGAAAATTATCATGACTAAGTAGGCTTTACAACTTTACGAGTAATAGTCGACCAACTTATAAAATGTACTTGAATAATATGTTTTCTTAAACAAAATGTATCGGAGAACATGCTCTTCAACTGCAAATGTAAGTTTGTCAACTTTATTTTACAGCTTTAATAGGTATGTTTTTACGGTATGTTTTTTGGGGATAGGTAGGTTTTTATCGTCAACTATTTTTAACTAACTTCAAAAAAAGGAGGAGGTTCTAAATTCGTCGTAATCTTTTTTCTTATGTATTTTTCCTGATGTCTCTAAGACTCCTGGACCGATTTTGAAAATTCTTCTTTTTAAAATTAAATTCAGCGAATCAGTTTAATTAGTTTTTTGATGGGCAACTACGGAACCCTACACTGTGCGTGGCCCGACACGCACTTGGCCGGTTTTTTTATTTCAAATATTCAACCCATTTTTTTGTTAAATACGTAATCTGTAGGTTATTAATTTGTACTTCGTCGAAGCAAAAAATGCTTATAAAATAAAAAAGTACTTAACCAAACTGAAAGAAATTTTATAGGACCAAACAACAGATATTTTGTATCGAACAAAAAAGAATCATCAAAATCGGTCGTAAATTATGAGGTAACAAACACATAAAAAAAAATACAAAACTCGGGGACTGCCGCGGTAAAGCTTATTGCATGGCGTTTTTTATCAACTTATGTATTTTTTTATAGAGCGGGAGCCCGTAACAGGTGTCCGTGACCAATTTCCTCTCAAGCGATAATTAGCAGACTACATGAGGGAGTCGTATCATGAACATTCGTGGAAGTCAGCTGCGATTCCGTTGGTGGGATAAGCAGCAATCGCCGTTCAAACACGTAGAAAAAATATTTTTTTTTAGTCATTTCCTCTCAATTGAAACCTGGTCTATATTGAACATTACCTTGTATCACGAAGAATAAAACCAATCAGCCGACGGTACCGTGGTGGAATACACGTCAGCTGGTCACTCGAACATGTAATTTTTTATTTTATTTTCAGTGATTTCCTCTCAACCCAAATTTTGCCTGATGAAAGTTTACATGAAGATATGGCTAAAAACAGACGTCAGCTGGCTGTATCTCGGTGGAAAGGTCGTCAGCTGATACTTTGAAAATTATTGTACAAGCAGGACTAAGGGCTAGTACAGACTTGCGGAAACCGCGCGTTCATGAATCGCGCGGTTCGAAACCGCAAAATTGTTATGCAATCAGACTCCGGCTTATATGTGATTATCGTACAGGTATAACGTCCGTTTGAAAAAGGAGGTCAGCGATTTACTGTGGTTGTTGCTCCTTAAAAAAACGATAAGAAAAATGCGGTATGCAATGCAAATGGGTGCATCCAATATTAAGTAACCAACCAAGTTTCCAACGTATTTTCACAATTTCCAAATATCTCCACTAACTCTTGCCAAGCTTGGTTATGATAGTTTTATTTGAGTAATCCTCACACTGAATATCCCATATTGCATTTCTCTTCTCCACTTCATCAATAAACAGTTCAGTGTCGAAACGAACCGTGCCAAACTCACGAGCTGTGATGTGCTAACCGCGCGGTATCCGCCACGCAACTGAACGCAAAGACTCCATAGTAATAGAAACGCGCGGGAGCAGCGCGATTCTTTTTTCTGGCGGTTGACTAACCGCGCGGTTATGTCTGAACGATTACTTAATAACTCATACATATAAGACTCTCTCCTCTACTCCGCTTCTTTATACGCGCGCTTGTATCATCAATCCAAACGCAATAACAAATCAGCGTCTACGGCGCCGAAGAGGCGCGTTCCTGAAACGCGCGTCTTCTGCGCGTTTAGAATACGCCGTATGCGATGGGCCTAAGGTTCTCTGCCCATTCTTTGCACGAATATGCAAAACGATCTTAATGAACTCTTGAAAAAACGTATAGATGGGTCTATTGATTTATTTTCTCAATTAGTGAAAAGTATAAGAAATAAAAAGCTTTTCTATAAAGAAAATCCCCAATCATTGCTTGATTCATTGTTTGATGTTATTGTCATTTACATTTTTCATTTACATTACATAAAACAATTAAAAATACAAAATAAACATGTTGTTATGAAACATATATCAATGGATATCTACATAGTTCGGACCTCAAAGATAGGAATTTCTTCATAATGCAAGCCGGATCGAGAAGCTCTTCACGTAATCTCCAAGCGAGAGCCTTGTCTCATCATTGAAGATCGTGCGGGAATCCTTCTGATTCTGTTGAACCGGTTAACGGACCTTCTTGATCAGGGTGTCAATTACTTATTCACTCCAGTAAGAACAGTTCCATAACTTGAGCAAAATAACGAAATACAACAACAAAATCATTTAATATTGATTTGAAACCTTATGACAGCAGAATGATTTGACAAGATTAGACATTAAGGATGACACAAGTTTTTTTTCCAAATAATATTTTTTTATGGCTTCGTCTATGTGTCATTATGACAGACACTCGTTTCCCTTATGTCCGTTTTGATATTGCAAATAAATTACGTTTAGTTATTAAGATTTAATAAAATATTTGTTTCATATTTTATTTTACGATCTTTCCACCGAGATACAGCCAGCTGACGTTTGCTTTTATCCATATCTTCATGTAAACTTTCATCAGGTAAAATTTGAGTCGAGAGGAAATCACTGAAAATAATATAAAAAATTACATGTTCGAGTGACCAGCAGACGTGTATTCCACCATGTTACAGACAGCTGATTGGTTTTATTCTTCGTGATATAAGGTAATCTTCAATATAAACCAGGTTTCAGTTGGGAGGAAATGACAAAAAAATATAATTTTTTCTACGTGTTTGAACGGCTATTGCTGCTTATCCCACCAACGGAACAGCAGCTGACTTCCACAAATCTTTATGATCCGACTCCCTTATGTAGTCTACTAATTATGGCTTGAGAAGAAATCACTAACGATATTTTGGTCTGGCTTCCGGTCTATTAGGCTTTGGTCAGCCACGTCAATCAAGTGAAACGTCAACAACACCGTGCCGAAGTCTGCCGAACTGAAAAGACGTTAGACGATGCGGAGTGTTAGGTTTATTTTCGTTACAGAATTTCTTGATTCGGTCACCGCGCTTAGAGCCGCCGATAAAATTTATGCAATAGCTTAAAAGTATACGGTCAAATTTAAAACCTCCTCGGTTGAAGAGGGTTTACAAAGATTTAAGTATCTTATTTAAAATTGATCGCTGACGAGAACTCTGTCAAACTCATTTAAATAACTCATTCTCAATTTTTTACTCTACTAAACTGACTGTAACCTGCTACACATCATGTCCGTCGAGTGTATCTGCATATTACTTATTGAGTGCCATGCTTCATCGATTGACTCACAGCTTCTGCACTGAGAAAAAAGACCTTCCGAAATAGGGACGGAATAACCTGCCATGTTGACTCACACGGAAATTTTCCTGCCAGTTTCGAAGGAAAGTTTTACCTTCCACATTTTCCTTCTTATAATTTTCTTCCATATTAACCTTCCAAATTTCAAAGCAAATTCCCTTTGATTAAAATTACCTTCTAGTTTTTCCGTCTGAGTCAACACGGAAGGTATATAACGGACGGTAATGTTTTGGAAGGTAAACAAAATTATTTTTCCATCCAACAATAATTACCTTCCAGTTTTTCCGTCTGAGTCAACACGGAAGGTATATAACGGACGGTAATGTTTTGGAAGGTAAACAAAATTATTTTTCCATCCAACAATAATTACCTTCCAGTTTTTCCGTCTGAGTCAAGACGGAAGGTATATAACGGACGGTAATGTTTTGGAAGGTAAACAAAATTATTTTTCCATCCAACAATAATTACCTTCCAGTTTTTCCGTCTGAGTCAACAAAGAAGGATTTTTCCATCCAACATATTTACCTACCACTTTTTTCCGTGTGAGTCAACACAGAAGGACACAGTTTAGAAGGTAAACGAAAATCTTTTATTCCTTCCATATTTATTACCTGCCAATCCTACCTACCAAATCAGGTGGATTGACAGGGAAGGATATTGATAAATTTTCCTTCCAATTACCGAATAACCTACCTACAAAGAAGGAAAAATATGGTAGGTGGTCTGCGTTCTCCTTTCATTTCAGATGGTTTTTCCTTCCGATGCTTGTAAAAGTACGGTGGGTATACCGGAATTTCCTTCCACCTCAGATGGCATTACCGTCTGAAGTTCAGATATTAACCTTCTGATGCCTGAATTACCTACCTAATAAAGAGGAAAAGTACGGTGGGTATACCAGAATTTCTTTCCATCTCAGATGGTTTTTTAGGTCTGAAGTTCAGATTTACCTTCTGATACCTGAATTACCTACATATTCCGGAGGAAAAGTACGGTGGGTATACCAGAATTTCCCTCCATCTCAGATGGTTTTACCGTCTATAGTTCAGAGATTTACCTTCTGATACCTGAATTACCTACCTATTACGGAGGAAAAGTACGGTGGGTATACCAGAATTTCCTTCCATCTCAGATGGTTTTACCGTCTGAAGTTCAGAGATTTACCTTCCGATACCTGAATTACCTACCTAATAAAGAGGAAAAGTACGGTGGGTATACCAGAATTTCCCTCCATCTCAGATGGTTTTACCGTCTAAAGTTCAGAGATTTACCTTCGGATACCTGAATTACCTACCTATTACGGAGGAAAAGTACGGTGGGTATACCAGAATTTCCTTCCATCTCAGATGGTTTTACCGTCTGAAGTTCAGAGATTTACCTTCTGATACCTGAATTACCTACCTATTACGGAGGAAAAGTACAGTGGGTATGCCAGAATTTCCTTCCATCTCAGATGGTTTTACCGTCTGAAGTTCAGAGATTTACCTTCTGATACCTGAATTACCTACCTAATAAAGAGGAAAAGTACGGTGGGTATACCAGAATTTCCCTCCATCTCAGATGGTTTTACCGTCTAAAGTTCAGAGAATTACCTTCGGATACCTGAATTACCTACCTATTACGGAGGAAAAGTACGGTGGGTATACCAGAATTTCCTTCCATCTCAGATGGTTTTACCGTCTGAAGTTCAGAGATTTACCTTCTGATATCTGAATTACCTACCTATTACGGAGGAAAAGTACGGTGGGTGTATCAGAATTTCCCTCAATCTTAGATGGTTTTACCGTCTGAAGTTCAGAGATTTACCTACTGATATCTGAATTACCTACCTACGACGGAGGAAAAGTACGGTGGGTATACCAGAATTTCCCTCTATCTCAGATGGTTTTACCGTCTGAAGTTCAGAGATTTACCTTCTGATTCCTGAATTACCTACCTATTACGGAGGAAAAGTACGGTTGGTATACCAGAATTTCCTTCCATCTCAGATGGTGTTACCGTCTGAAGTTCAGAGATTTACCTTCTGATACCTGAATTACCTACCTATTACAGAGGAAAAGTATGGTGTGTATGGGTTACATCTGAGATGGAAAAAAAATGCTAATGCACCCCAGTATAAATACTTTTCCTCTCGGTCATAGGTAGATAATTCAGGCATCAGAAACCAAATCTTCAAGCTTCAGACAGTACAACCATCTGAGATGGAGGAGAAGTGAACTTTTCCTCGGTCGTAGGTAGGTAATTCAGGAATCGGGAACCAAATCTTCAAACTTCAGACATTTCTTTCATCGCAAGGTATTGAGGTCTTGAACGGGAAAACTCAGGTATTTATCCTCGTCGTAGATAGGTAATTCAAGCTACTTTCAGCCTTTAATCTCCGAGTTGAGACAGCAAAACCTTCTGAAATTAAGGAACATGAAGATTAATAAAACACAGATATCGAAAAAATATAGATCAAATATATTGAATTAAAGTACTACCTGATTAATATTACATAATGAAACCAAAAATTAGATAAATTAATTAATCAAACACAAATAACTTCAAATACAAACACTCAATAACTATTAGACAGACAGTAATGCAACAAAAACTCTGCTCGAGTACAAAGTTTATAAAACTATCAAATTTGTTTATTCTGAATAAAAATTCAATATTCAACTATATTTTACTAGGTATTTTATGAATAAAATAGTTCTTTTTGGTTCAAGCAGGTGTTGATTGTTGCACACTGTAACAATATGGTTAATTTTATGCAAATAAATTATTCTTATTATTCTTATTCTTAAAAAAAAAGCATATTATCACAAGATTTTTTTTTTTTTGTACTTTTGTTATACCAACGCAAATAGCATAAAGAATAAACTTGGAGAACTCAAAAATACTTTTTTTGGGTCAATTATTATCACGTGAGTGTTTAAAGTTAGAGAGTTTTAATTGAAAATAAGAAAGTTAAAAAAAAATGCCAGGCCCAAGACAACTATACTTTAACTAAATTTCAAAAAAAGTGTCTGATAATATTATTAATCAACCAAATAAACACAAAGACACATCACATAGGTAATAGGTAGGTTACCTAACTATTCAAAATACACTCACCGGCACGGAATCTTGGCCAAGCGCGTATTTCGCGATAACAAGAGTTTTAAGTGTTTCTTATGATTATTTATGATGAAGAGTGATCTAAAAAATGTTTACCCTTAGTTCAAGAGGGTAATTTATCATGTTTGAGTGCAATATGACGTTATTTTTAAGTTTTAGTTGAACCCGGTCATCTGAGCGACTAAGTTGCTGTTTTAAATTTGTGTATTGTGAAAGTCTATTGTCAGGTTATTCAATTATTGTGATATCGTACTGTTACTTCAATAACTAAAGGTGATTTAAATCCAATAAAAATGCCATTAACACCATCACAGGTTGCACAAACTGTAGCGTTGATCAAACAAGGGCTGACACAGCGAGATGTTGCTGTTATGCTGAATGTACCACGTTCATCGATGCGGTTTGCGCTGAAACGATACCAGGAGTGCAATTCACTAAGGCAAAACATCTTTACAACCCAGAAATCATCGTTGAAACATCTGATGAAAACTTATCGGTATTCCTTAGTTAAAACTGCGCGGTCGTAGCGCCACAACGATGTCGACGGCGCGACATAGAACTAAAATATGGTTCCGAATGTATGAAAAACGGTATTCAGAAACACAAAACATCCTCGCCTTCAACGACAACGGCGCCTTCGCCTTCGATTTTAACTGTCAAAGCGTAAAGCTTGTAAATTGTAGATGTTTCCTTGGTTGTAGACAATTATAATGTGAGTAAAACAAGTTATTTTTTAAATTATAAATGCTTAGTATTATTTTGTTTACCGTACTTTAATTCCTGAAACGTTTATGCCTATTTTTAATGTTTTAGATGGCAGTTCGTCTTTCCTGTATGATTTTTTTGTTGGAAGAAGCTAAGCGTCGAGATAATGTAGAAAAAAGACGTCAGGCACATGTGATACGTAATATGGATCTTCTTACTACTGATATAGACTATATTAAGGTATTCAGGTTGACTGAAGAGCTAATTAAACAATTGGAAGAAGATATTTCACCATTCTTAGCAAAGACGAAACGTCAAGGAGGAATTTGCAACCGAACCAAGGTATTACTACTAAATCAATATTAAATCACTATACTTAGAGTGAAAAATGTCTAAAACTTACTCTCATTCCAGATTTTATGCACTCTCGCATTTTTAGCTAGTGGGAGTTACCAAAAACTATTATGTGACAATGCAAGAACCTATATCTCGCAAGCATCCGCCTCGAGGGCTATAAGAACCGTAGTAGATGCCATCAACCACCCAGTTATCATTAATAAGTACATGAGATTTCCTCAAAATACAAACGAAAGGCAAATTCTCAAAGAAAAGTAAGTATTTCTTATGTTTCACAGTTTTGTTTTAAAGATATTTTTTTTTTTTTCTAACTAGGTACATTCTTTCATGAATCAAACCATAAAACTTTTTTTTTCTTTCCTACATACATATTTTTTAAATTGTCTACCTTTCTTTATAGATTTTATGAAAAGTTCAAAATGCCTGGAACCATTGGTTGTGTTGATGGTACCTTGGTATCAATGGTTCGGCCCAAAGAACATGAAGAAAGATATTATTGTAGAAAAGGGTATCACGCTCGAAATGCTGTTATTGTAAGTTTTTTTTTTTATTTCATTAAACTTAAAGTAGGAATAGGAACATCTGTTTCAAACCATATTTTAATCTTTTATTTTTGCCTTTTAAGATAAATGATCCAGACTTAAATATAATGCATGTGGATGTAACTTTTGGAGGTGCAACACATGACAGCTTTATATTTAATAATTCAGTCATAAAAACGCATTTGGAGCAGCTAAATAATACAGGAGAAACAGTGTATCTGCTTGGTATGTATTTTAAAATGTTTCTTTACTTTTCCCATCAGAAATTGTACCTGTTTTCGAGGGTATTTAAATATTAATAATAAATTCAGTTATTTTCATTAACGTAAAATTAAATTAAATTCCTGTTTAATTTATTTCAGGGGACTCCGGTTTCGCTCTTAGACCATACATGATGGTTCCATGTAGCAACCCTGGGCCTGGATCAAAGGAAGAATTCTATAATGATCTGCATGCCACTGCAAGAAATACTGCAGAACGAACCATTGGCATACTTAAAGGCCGTTTTAGGTGCCTTTTGGTTCATCGTGTTCTTCACTATGATCCAGAGATGGTGGGAAAAATTATTAAAGCTTGTTGTGTGTTACATAACATTTGCAATCAAGCCAGAGTTCCTCCAGTAGAATTACCAACTCATCTACAGAGACAAGAAGCAAGTGTGATCCGGTTACTACAACAAGGAAGCCAGAACTCTATCAGTGATTTGGATAGTGGACGTCTTGTTAGAGGTCGTCTAATTGATAGACTGTGGCGTGGACGAAATAGTTAATAATAGAAGTAAATACTAACAATAATAGAAGTAATATATAATAATAGAAGTAATAATACAATAGAAGTAATTACTAACTCAGGTTTTAAGACTGTTTATTAAAAATTGTAGTGAACTTTAAATAGTAGGTAATGTAGGTATATTGTTTGTCATAAAATAAAGAAAGAGGATGTTTTTTTAAACTACTTATATACTTAATCATGTGTAACCTAAAGATAAAATTAATATAGTTAAACAAAATAGTATACGTACCTAGGAAAATAAAACAATCTTTTAGCATACATTTTATTTATTTATATAATCTCGAATTGCACTACTTAATCTATCTAGAGCCTGAGCCATAGCCCGCTGGCCCTCCACTTGCTGACTAATTGCTTGGGCAATCAAGAGTTCTGCTTGTGCTCGGCGTTCTTCGATGGCTATGAAACGCTCTGTGATGCTAACCATTTCAGAGCGACGTTGTGACGGAGGTGACCTTCTCAATAGTCGCCGGCGCGCTGCAGATTGACGCGGAGATAGCTGGTGAGTGCGTCGGCGACCGCGTACCGTCTCTCTGTGCACACGCCGAGTAGGAGCTGCAATTAACATATTGTACTTATTATTCCTAACTTATCAACCAATCGTGTCGTGATATTAATATTATCTTAATAATATATAAATCTCGTGTCACAATGTTTGTCCTCAATGGACTCCTAAACCACTTAACCGATTATAATAAAATTCGCACACCATGTGCAGTTCGATCCAACTTGAGAGATAGGATAGTTTAAATCTCAAATTATAGTCGCAATTTTAATAATATTATAAAGATTGCACCCGTGCGGAGCCGGGGCGGGTCGCTAGTTTTATAATAAATATTTGGTTAGAGAATGCATCATACTTTGACTGCCCCCTTCCAAAACATCATTTGGGTGTGCGGCAGGTCCTGTTAGCTCAGTAAACGAAACCTGAAAATAATTATAGTTGTTGAATCATTTTATCGTTTATAAAGAATAGTATATAATAAATCATAGTTTTCCAAAATCATACCCTGTTTTCTTCAGCTTCTGGACTATGAGCATCTGGTGGGGGTGGTACTTGTGGTATCTGTGCCAGATTGTCTTGCACACTATCCGCATCAAAAGCAGCAAGATTAGACTGGAATAGAATGTTTTGCTAGGTTCTTTTAATTATTCAAGATAACATTAAAAATTACTCTTGCAGCCCAAAGTGATACCATGTCCAGTATTTAGCACTGTAGGTTTGATCCTATTTTATTTATTATATATTATACTTGTATTGATCAAACATCATGGGTGTTATGCACCTTAGTGTAGAGGTTATTTATTGTGAGAGGTATAAGCATAGGTAACCTAATGCTTAGTGGAAAAATCCATCAATAAAAGAATAAACAAATCTTATACCCATTGCATTTCATGGCCTGGCTCATCACTTTGGTTAGCCTGCTGCTCATTTGGAGGGACAATATTCTGAAAATAGAATGTTTACATAATATTATATTTATATGTTAACTCATAAAACTGACAAAAAAAAAATTAATTCTTACGAGTAAAATGCTGGGAGACTCTTCACTTTCCACAGTTCTATTTAATGGTTCTTCCTAAAAATGTAAAAGTATGATATTAGTTATTAATTTCAATCAAATCAATAAACTTTTAAAGGTCTATAGCCTTGAAAACTACAAACCTCAAAAGGATTTATTTCTAAGTTCTGATCTCCGCAACCAAAACTTTCTCCTCCCATAATAGTTTGGATTTTTAGTTCTATCTCAATACGTTGTGGCAAATCTTCTTCTATGCCACCACCAGTGCGCCGCCTCGCGGCTGCAATTAAGCTGGACTTCCTCTTAACTGCTCCTTTTTTGTCCTTCCAGTACTGCAACACAAGTAAGAATTTTATGATTTAATGACTGTATTAAATAAATAGAACACCTATAAGCTCAGTTTGGTTTAATTTTCCTTTGTAATTTTAAATGCTTTTATAATTGCTAGTTATCCTGTAGTCTACACTAATATTATAAAGAAAGCTTTGTATTTTAGTGTGTGTGTGTATGTTTGTAATGAATAAACTCAAAAACACCTGCGCCGATTTCAAAAATTCTTTCACCATTAGAAAGCTACATTCACCCTTAGTAACAGGCCATGACCAACAGGTTTATCCCCGTACTCCCACGCGAACGGTACTAGATTAGTATTAACATCCGCTAGTTAATACTAATCTAGTAATAAAGAACATACACAGGGGGCTGTCAATGCAAAAAGATACTATACCATAGAAGGCTACCTACTCAATGCAACGGTATACACACACAATACTTATAATTACCAACCTTACACCACTGTTCCGATGTTTTCGTACACCCACTACCATCACTGTTCAGGGCTGTTGTTATTTCGGACCATGCCTGACGACTGCGAATGCGAGCATTTGCAGTACGAGCATGGCCCATAGCCAACCATGGTTTGTTTTCTAAAAAGCTTACTAGCTTTTCCAGCTGATCTAACGAAGGAGCTGCGTTGCGAGACACTAAAAGATAAATATTTTGGTTACTTATATAGTAGTTCCAGAAACTGTGCTATATTTAAATAGAAATGTAACTTTATACTTACTTTCGATAGGTTTGGGACCAAATTAAAACACGGAACAAGTAGAACGCCATTGGGTTGGGGTGCACAATTTTTTTGAAGTCCACTTAGCCACTTAAAACCACTTAGAACTTTGGAATTTCGTATTTTGATAAAAAACTTTTAAGATATGATCAAGTTGTTTGTTTTGAAATACATAACCTACAAATAAAAATGTCAAAGATTTGGTTTTGCTTTATTGCTATAATCAAAATTAATTATTTTCCAAGTCTAAAATGATATAAATAATTAAACATTAGTTGCATAATAAATAAAACGTGTTTTATACATACGTATTGTGCATTTGTATTAATTTAAAATGACGAAATAACTTAAAAATAGGTTAGTCGAGATTTTCTCGATTATACTCTAGATTAAACATAGCAACACTGCCAACATCATACTCATCATCGTTGTTCGGCAGATCGTCGACGAGCTCTTGTAGGTTAGCGAATACGGTTTTTATCAACGTTGTTTTTAAAAGCGATATTTACGATGAAACATCAGTGAACGCATCGTTGTTAACATCTATGATGAGTCTGTTAGTGAATCGCATTGCAGGAGACAGGCCACTACTCCCGCAGACCAGGCAACGGAGGCATCAGATGCACATCAGCCCGGGATGACCGCTTTATTGTCCTGGAAATTTTGAGAAATCGCTACCTCACCGCTGTTGAGATACGCCAGCGACTCCATTTCACAAGAGGTGTCAATGATATTGAACGTACAGTGAGAAGACGAATGGAGGAAGAGAATTTAAAAGCTCGTAGACCAGCACGCGGCCCAGATCTTCTCAGAAGTTACCGAGTAGCTCGACTTCGATTCGCACGAGAACACGTCAACTGGACCCATAAGCAGTGGGCTCGAGTACTGTTCACAGATGAGTGTCAAATCGTTTTAGGTACGAGCTCCAGATGGTCGGGAGCGAGTGTGGAAAAGAAGAGGAGAGCGATTTGAGACCTGGACCCATGCAGTGGTCATGGGTCCAGCTATCGTGTTCTCGTGAGAATCGAAGTCGAGCTACTCGGTGACTTCTGAGAAGATCTGGGACGCGTGCTGGTCTACAAACTTTTAAATTCTCTTCCTCCATTCGTCTTCTCACTGTACGTTCACTATCATTGACACCTCTTGTGAAATGGAGTCGCTGGCGTATCTCAACAGCGGTGAGGTAGCGATTTCTCAAAATTTCCAGGACAATAAAGCGGTCATCCCGGGCTGATGTGCATCTGATGCCTCCGTTGCCTGGTCTGCGGGAGTAGTGGCCTGTCTCCTGGTATCGTTTCAGCGCAAACCGCATCGATGAACGTGGTACATTCAGCATAACAGCAACTTCTCGCTGTGTCAGCCCTTGTTTGATCAACGCTACAGCTTGTGCAACCTGTGATGGTGTTAATGGCATTTTTATTGGATTTAAATCACCTTTAGTTATTGAAGTAACAGACGTACGATATCACAATTATAATTGAATAACCTGACAATAGACTTTCACAATACACAAATTTAAAACAGCAACTTAGTCGCTCAGAAGGCTAATTCACGTAATTTTATGACGCGCCGATGAAGTAGTAGTGCAGTTGCAGTTAAGTTCAAGTTCGAGTGATAAACGGTATTCTTGTAATCTTTGAACTGCGCGTAAGCTGCGCGTGAACTGCACGTCAACTCACAGGAGAGAAAAATTATTGCCCACTAAGTAATCGAATGGAATCGATTAAATTTCAATGAATATGACATTAATAAAATATTAAAATAATTCCCAGTACAGATTTTAGTGCTGATTCACAATCAAGATTGACAATCATGTTGCGATCCAAAACACGCACAAAAGACGCGCAACAGTAGAATACCGATGATGCGCTCGCGTAACGCGAACTTGACGCGAGCGTGTCTGACAGCGGTAGAGAATACGAAAAGCGTTGTTTTGATCGAAACTTAACTGCAACTGCACTACAACAGCACTTGTTTAGTTACGTGAATTGAGCTACAGATGACCGGGTTCAACTAAAACTTAAAAATAACGTCATATTGCACTCAAACATGATAAATTACCCTCTTGAACTAAGGGTAAACATTTTTTAGATCACCCTTCATCATAAATAATCATAGGAAACACTTAAAACTCTTGTTATCGCGAAATACGCGCTTGGCCAAGATTCCGTGCCGGTGAGTGTAAGTTCAAATCAGGGTTGGAAAAAAAACAGTTTTTTTTCAAATTTGTAAAACAAACAGTTCAAAATGTTTTAAACAAGTGTTTTTTTTGTTTTTTTTTTTATTTTCTGGTATTTTTCAAATTAATTCCACCTTGTTTGTTGATGTCTAAACGTATAAATCAATAATGTTTCATTTCTAGACTACATCTTTTCAAATTCGCCCTTTGTAATGAAATTTTTACGAAAAATGATCAACGGAAAAAAAACATGTGATGTTTTTTTTCCAATAATTTTATGCATTGTTTCATTTCAATGCCATTAAAAGTTAAAAATATGACATAACAATGGCATTAAACTCAAATGGTTTTATGTCAAACTATTTTGACTCCTGTATTTTCATTTTATATGCATTCATCTGCCTTGAAAAGTAGTTGAAACGGGTAATAAAAAACACTGTTTAATTTCAAACTGTTTTAAACACTGTTTTAAACAGGTGTTTTAAAACAACTTGTTTTAATCATGCCAACCCTGGTTCAAATACAATCAATAATAAAAAAGGTACCAAATACCAAATGAAAGTAAATATCAAAGTAAAAAACACTTCAAAGAAACCACCCGATAATTATTCATCGAACAAATAAGTCACGTACAAAAAGTTTGAATACAGTCAGTAATAATAGTTAAAGATCTAAAAAAAGTATCAAATACCAAATGCAAGTATCAAAGTAGAATATACTATAAGGTTGTTTGATTACCATACAAACTGATTTTAGTTTTATACTATTTGTTAATCTAGTTTTCTACGACTTATTAAAATAATAATATTACTATTAACTTAATATAGTTTACCGTTTATAAAGACCAATATGAAAGCTAACCACCCTTATTTCAGTGCAAAATTATACTCTTATCGCCCATAAATTGTAAAGAAAGTACTTAACTGATAATTATTTATCAAACAAACACAAAGAAATCAAACCACTTTTCAAATACAGTCATAGTTAAGACAGTATGCAGCAAAAACCCTTACTATTAGAATTAATTAATATCATTTGTCTATAAGAAAGAGGCTTAATTAATAGAAAGAATTTCTTACAATGACATACCACCAGCCATGAGGGGGTAATTTTGTCAGAACATTCGGTTTTAAAAAACCTAGATCGTTGTAAGAAAAATACTTTTTAACGTTCGTCTTACTGACACAATAAGCACAAACGTGAAAATCATAAAAAAGTGTATCAAATGCCAGACCCCCAAAAATTACTTGCTTCGTATTATCATCATAATATATGTCAGAAATTTGTACAAAACCCGGTTCGCCACTGCTCATATCAATATCTAATGTTAAGATTTGGTTAGGTGTGTATCTAATACCATTAAGGGTAATATTGTTCATAGAAAAAATTTTCGAGTTAGGTGCTATTAGGAACTGGCTGGATAAAATTCCGTATGTCACAACGTCACAGTGTTTATGGCAAGTAGTAGGTTCTACATCGGAGACAATTTCATTTTTCAGAAATAAGTGATTCAATTGCAGCTGTTGTTTAATAGCAAGAGTTTTAGGCAAATTGATTCTGTTACATGATGCTCTTGCACAAATTTTTGAAGTTCTATGCTTAGCCTCATATCTCATGGACCACAAATTATGAAGAGGGCCTAATTTTTCCATGACGCCTGCGTAATGTAATAAATGATGAAATTTAGGTTTTAAATGCGAGTTACTCAGTAAAATATACAACTTGTTGAAATCGTTCACTGTAACTCTAATTTCATCACAAATTTCTGGATAAACAGCTTCGGTCATGGACAAGTCTAAAAGTTTTCGGAGTAGCAAATAAAGCGTCCAATGTTGGTCTTCATATGGGACTTTATGAGAAACAAAACATGGAAAGTATCTGATAAAATTATAAGCTTCCATAGCAGACATTTTCCACTTCACAATGTGTCCAGATTCTTTACATAACTGTGGTGGTTTGCAGTTCGAGTCTGGACCATATTTAAAAAAAGCTATTCGATTGTTTAATTCCTCTAAAGTGATGTATTTTTTATATAGTAAACCCTTCAGTACGTCTTTCATTGCATAACGTACCACGCCTTCTAATATGTCATGCATAAGATCTACAGATGCTTGCTTAAACATGTCAAAACCTTCTACTTGTTTCCACAGAGATTCTTCTTTTATACCAGTTTCACTAGGATTTTGTAGATTTAAATCTGATACATAGTTACTTTCATTTCGAAGTAAGGATAGTTCCTCACTGCACATTGTTTTTATTTCAGTTTTATGAGTTCGACAGAATCGGCAAGGATAATTAGCTGTGAAATTTTCTACGAATCCTAAAATAGAATGCAGGCCAAGGTTGTCGCCAATTAAAGATGCTAATTGAAATTTAATACGACCTTGAAAATATTCTGGAATATTTATATCAATACCAGTATCAGCCAAGAAATTTAATTCATCAATTACTTTATGAAAACAATTAAAATTGCCACCATACCGTGTTCGATCTGACGAATAAAATAGAGCGAAGAGAAAAATATATTTTAACTGTGACGCTAAATTTGGAGGTAAACACGCTATTGACGCATAAACTGCACCTAATTTATGTATGCTAGCATGTGAGCCAAGAGGATTACCAGTTTCATAGTCGTCGTAATATACAAATAGCGGAAATATCTTGACATTAGCTTCGAGCGATTGAATTTTATTCAACCAAATAGAGGTACGAACAACGTTTGTAACTACTTTTGAACGTAAGCATTGGTCAACATATTCGTCAATTGACTTTAAAACTCCTGGGATGCTAAAAAACTTACACAGAACAAAACGTAGTGGAATAAATTGACCAGTACCCAAAACATGTTTTCTTTTACCGCCAATAAGTTCAGCTCTTAATTCTGTAGTAGTTTGGTATTGCAAGGGCTCTATGAATGTTCCTAAATCTTTGAAATATTTATTCCATTTATATTCACTACAGAAATCCTTAACTGATTGAGTTACATCCAACACTCCACCTGCATTAGTTTCTTGTTCTTTTGGACAAATTAGCGGTATTACATTAGCGACGTACGATGTCATTGATTTTATAAACAATTTAACAGTACTCCTTGATACTAACGGGTCAGCTAAAAAAGAACTAACCATTAATGCAGTTTCATATACTAATAACTGTTTGTTGCTAAAAGAGACACTGATACCATCAACTTCACGATTTACTTCTAATTGCTCAATTGAACATTGCACAGGAGATTCCTCACTACGTTGATTATTATTACTGACGTAATCATTATTAATGCTTGATGGCACAAAATCATGACCTGGTGCTGATTCCAGACTACTACTACAACTATGTTGATTATTATTACTCTCAATGTGTGTAGGTAACGAGTTCTGACCAGGTACTGGCAACGATGGTTTTGAAGCAAAAGTGTATCTATTTTGGTCGGTTTTACTATTAATGTGCATCCTATTCAAATGCATTCTCAGTGTATTTAAAGAATCAAATTTTTTTTCAAAACAACCTTGTCCACATTTATAACCAGCTCCACTAGATGTTAACTTCGGCAGATTATTGCATTTGTTTTTTAAATGAATTATCAATGAATTTACTTCGGAAAATTTACTTGAGCAGTGGCCGCAACTTATCATTATTGAAATACTAAGTTCTAGTTCCTCTCGTTTTTAGATGGTCGTTTGATTGAGATGCCTAACTGTTCCGCCAATTCAGATGTTGAGCGGTGGTTCCAATCAAACTTTGTATAAATATTGTAGACCGCTTGTTGTATGAATTCCCATACGTTATGACTTTCAAGTGGATATTGTGCATGAAACGAATGAAACAGTTGAAAGCAAACTTCTACGGCCTCCAATACACTGGGAAAAGAGTATATTATTTGGTCAAGTACAATGTGCGCTTGATCAATTTCGGTCCAAGAAGTACCTACCACTAGAACAAATGGTTGTAGGTGTAGATTTTCCCATTTCAGTCTATTTTGCACATTTTTAAGGTGATCACGCATTCGAGTGATTCCGTCTTGAACGTCAGCTTCGGTATCGACTTTGAAAATAAATGAATCCAGTACATCACTTTTTGTCGGCTTCCAATGTTTATTTACTTGGTAGACTCCAGGAAACAGGAAAGGTAGCAGCAAGAGCAATCCGGTAGTTTGTTGTGTTACATTGTCACCTAAAAATGTACAAACAATGTAAAACTTAAATACAATACATAAATTCGCTCTTAGTACTATTATGGCATAACGTGACGGTACTTACTTTCAACCAAAGAAAGAAATAGTGAAACTATTTCTTTTTGTCTTTCCGCAGTTAATCTACAAAGCACTTGCAGCGCTATTTCTTTCAGAGAAGTCTTTTTCGATAGCACAAAGTCTTGCAGTTGGTTCAATGGCGGCAAATCTTTGTATAGCAATTGGAAGTCTTTTTGTATCTGCAAGAAAAAATATGCATTTGATTTTCCGGCTTCTTGGTTTCAAATGCGGACTTAAGAGGCTGTCAATGTACTTAAATATTAAATACTCACTAGAGCCGGCCCAACACTTGGTACTGCGAGTCCTTTATAAGTTTGGAAGTAATCCCACAATGTTCCCGGCGTTTCTTTCAGTTCCTTCATGCGAAAGTCATGCGTATCGACCCAGTCTTGCAGTAGGTCATTGGATGTATGCGACGGAACAAGCGTACGCAATTTCGTTAATTGGGTTTTCACGTTCGGATCAGATTCTGAAACAAAATGAAAGCATTTAAATACGAATAATTTTCATAAATGGCACGTTTAAGTTTAGTGCTTCCCATAGTTTATTCCCACTTTCTCACTTCTCATCCCCTGGCTATAATCTCAAGCAAGCAACTAACAATAACAATTTTGTAAATACCTGGAGGGCAATAGTCGGTGATACCTTCAGCTGTCCGGTGGCAGGATGCCCTAGTAACTTTTTGTGGAGTACTCTGTGGTGTTGGTAGCGAGGTCCTGTTTGTACGCAACTTTGCTGACGGATCCTTTTCCAATAGTTTCTTTCGAAGTAAACTTAGTTGCGTATACAAAGCTCCAATGGGACGTGTTTTGTTAACATGTTTTCCGCTTTTTGTTTTGTATTCTTCTATTTTAATAAAATAAAACCTGTGTGCACTTGTGCATGGGAACAGGGCTTCAAAATAACTTTTTGTCCAGAAGGTACAAATACTGGGTGCGACCTGACGTTTAGGCGGCGTAGCTTCTGAAAACAAATACTGTGCCACACTTTGTGCCACCACTTTGATTTGGCATGCATCAAGGACGCAGTCTTCCGGTAAGTTGGCGATCCTTTTCTCTTCTAGTGAACCCTTATTTAGCAAGATCCAGATCGGGTTTTTATTACGGGTTACTATTATATTTTTCTCTGTAGGTGGATTGAAACTTTCAACATTCGCTGCGTCTTCAGCAGCACGTACACATAAATCTAAGTTTTCTAAATTATGGTCGAATAATGATAATTCTGCTTCACTTATTTCTTCTGTTAGAGCACTGTCAGTGTTTGCGGTTGTAACCGAACTACTGCTGCTTTTTGTAGAGGTCCCACACCTAGACCCACCTCTACTCACAGATTGGCTAGGATGAACGCCAGCAGTCTGGAAAAATTATATGATATGAGAACTAAGCCTAATGATTCAAATTTTAAAATAAATAACTTATTAATGCCACACCACAAGTCCACAACCATGCATAGTTAAAAAAAAATGAGAATTAAATTTGAATTATTAACCCAGAGAATATTTTCTTCTACTTCTTGATCATTATCAAGCAGCCATGAAGCAAGTGCGCATGCAATTTTTTTTCGTGTTAGTAACTGTGGTATCAAGCTTTTTAAATCGTATTCTGTGATAAATTTCAGTTCCTCTACAGAAGAATATCCATTATCTGAAACAATTAATTCAAACGCCTACTCACAACCTGACCTTTCGCTCGCGTTCATTACAAACCAGCGCGGCGTACTGTGGGCTGAAATCAGCGTTTCATAGACATTCAAATCATTTTTTCGAAAGTGTCATTTTTTTTCACATGGAATGATTGAGGAGACTAATTACATGCCAAAAAATATATATTTTTCATGAATTGAGTACGTAAATGGAAGAGTGAGAATTTTTTCTTAAAAATTTGTATGGAGACAACATTAAAAAATAAGATAACTCTGCTATCGCACAATTGGCCCTAATTCCCTTCTAGGAGATTAATCTTTCGCTTTTTTTTTTTTAAATGTAGATACATTATTTATTTATTTTTTGGTTTATGTGGCAAATTTGTTGGACCAATTTGGCTTAATATCAGAACAATTAACTTCAACAGTTTTATCAAAAAAAAAAAAAATTTTCAGATGTATCAATTTTGATGGACCAGTTTGGATTTAAGTCTAGAACCCAAATAATTATTAAGAAGACACAAAAAAGTGGTATTTCTAAAAAAAAAGGTATTAATTAATTTAGCGCAAAGAATAATACAGAACCCTCAAAATAAATAAACAAAAATGAGATTTATTTTTTATTTTATTTTTATTATATAATGCAATCTATCTGGCGATATTCAGCATTAGGTCGGTATTTGTAGGTTTAAGGCTTGTGCGAGATTGTTCATCAACAATGTCGCTTTTCCATAATAATCATACTACATAATATATTATTTACAGCAGTAGATCTTGTAAAATAAAAAATGAGATGAAAATAGTTTAGTTAGAGTTTCATAAACATCTACACACACACACCACATACAGACACACACACACACACATCTTTTTTTTATTTAGGTATTTTTAATCATTCTAATTGTAAAACGGTCTGAACATTGTTATTTTAGATTTGTAAGGGAAGTTGCGAGGTAACTCCAACACAAGTGCTCTTGTAACTTACCGGAGCTGTTTCAATTTTATATAAGTTTAAGCAATGTCTACATTTTTATTTATCTAGCTTGGGACTAGATGGCGTTGTGTGATAGTTGTGGAATATTTATTTATTTTTATTATACAAAATACAACAAGAGTTACAACAAAAGTAATTAGTTCATCAGTAAGACCTACGATGAATGCAAAAAAAGATATTTTTTCGAAGAAACATTAACTCTGCTGGAGCTACCTGAATCTGATTCTTCTGTCTTAGAGGTTGGAAACGTTTCCCAGATAGAATCGGACTCTGAGTTAGACTAAGATAATGATATTGATGACTGATGAACCAATTACATTTGTTCTAACTCTTGTGGTATTTTTTTCCATGTGAAAAAAAATGACACTTTCGAAAAAATGATTTGAATGTCTATGAAACGCTGATTTCAGCCCACAGTGCGGCGCTTAGTTAGTTTGTTATTTTCAAAACGTCCAAATCCAATTTTTTTACGGAGACTTTTACTTACATAAACAAGGTGTATTGACCACTACCGAAAATTTCAAGGGGTGTAAGTAAAGTACCCAATTACCCATTAACATAAAGCTTTGCTTTGACATACTAACATAGCCTGTAAGTTTACTAACACAAATGGACCACAAAGTTGTCTGATTTAATAAATAAATAATAATAAACAGTTTTTTCTATGGAACCAACACTATAATCATGAAAATCAAAACAGCTGTTTCATTTATTTAATTACAATGGTTTATAACCAATTACTGTAATTAAATTATACAAATAAAAGAGACAATAATTATAATACATGTTAAAATATACAAAATAACAATGTATTAATTTAACTGGAAACATAAATAAACCAAGGTTAACAACACTTTCATAAATTCCTCTCACAGTACTTCTGACATACCAATAAAATCTTCGTCCATCCATCCACAAACAGATCGTCTGTTGGATTTGGAAATCATTATCATCATCATTAATTATTATCAGACTGATCATGAAGCGCAGTCAGTGTGTTTCATACATTATTATTGGCCAAGAAGTTTTTAATTTTGGTATGAAACAGCTGTTTTATTTTTAGATTTCTGGGATGGTCTTAATACACCTTGTTAGTGGAAACTGAATTGTTAACATTGTAGGCAAGATCTTAAATCAAAATCTAAGAAAACTGGCCAAGTGCAGCATACATATTATAACACATCTAGTCTAAAACAAAAATTAGTGACACTCCAGGAGTGCCGACAAAAAGGAAATAAAAAGGCAGTGGCACTCTGGGAGTGCCGACAGAAGTGAAAACAAAAAAGAAACCCTATCCTCTCCTCAACTTTTGGCCAAGTTTGAAGATCATTACCGAAGAAGAGTCGGTTATAGGTTACTGTTACAGGTTACCGTTAAAAGTTTATAGGTTTTTGCCCATCTCAAAAAATGCTTTCAAAGTGCCGAGCCTGCCTAAAGAAGTTTTTACTTTAAAAAATATACATAACAACACACCCACACCCAACAAAAACATGGTAGTGACATAACATAATCCACCCACACTCAACAAAAACATGGTAGTGACTTCACACTCTAGTACTGATACCACAACACCCAACACAAATACCTGGAGATCTTGGTGTATTATCGTATAGAACGTTCATCATGGATTGTTTTGTCCAGCAGTGCCAGTCGACTTTTTAGGGCTAAAAGATGATTATCAGATTTATACATAGCTAACTGTACCCGGCATGTGTTGCAATGCCACGTAAAGTATAAAGAAATACAGGGCGAGGTTCAGACAACAACCAGAAAAAATTAAGGACTGTATCACCAGAGGTTAACCGATAAATTCCTCAAATAGGTACAATCTTAAAATTTACTTCAAACTGACACTATAAAAAAAATGTACTTTCCTATTACTTACATTGTATTTTGTATGGGGCACCATAGTCTTTGGGTGAAGCAATTCAGATTATCTAATTGAATTTTTAGGTGTGGTAAAAACTATTTTGATGTTATAATGGTAGGTACAAAATGCTTACCAAGGAAGCTTTTTACAGTTTCATCAGCTGCCCCAAGCTGTCGGAGCACTGCCTGAAGCTCCTGTGCTCCTGAAGCTCCTGAGGTGCTGGGAGCGGGGGACTCCATTCCCAAATCTCCTCCCACCCAACTCAGATTTTCAAGCTGCAAATATTAACTAGTTATAGTTGGTTTCATTAGCACCATTACTTTCTTGATATTAGCTTCTATGGCTTCAATGCAGAACCAACCAAAGTTATCCATTGCCTTACAGGTACGATGCCCTGGCACCTCCTCCAAACCGAAACAGCAACGCTGGTTGGCGGCAGAAAATAGAATGGTGGTAGTAATTCCCCGGACGAGCCCTTCACAAAAAGGATCTATAAACTCTTCACAAAGAAAGCGAAAGAACTCTACTACTAGTTATACCTACACCTACAAAAATATTTGGTTAAATCGATCGATATAATAAACCAATAGGTGGTTACCTAGTTACCTACCAACAAGAAATTATTATTTTTTCGTGTAGGAAGTTAGATGCATACCTAACTACCTGCGGCAATGTAGGCAAGGTGATTAGAAACTAGTAGGTACATTAGTCGAAACAATTCAGCAATGCAAGTTTGCATGCCGGCCATTTGCAATGCAAACGAGCGAACACCGACATCTTTTATTCTGAACAATAACCTCGTTGCCCGGAATGAATATGGAATACGTAAATAGATCACTTACCACTTTGCTCTGGTTTTTATCACCAAAGAAAATTATTATCCATAAAACACACAATGAAGTAGGTACAACACACGACCTCCTCTGGGAACGGGATCTCAACACGACGCACACGCACTCAACCACCACTCAACCCGAAAGCCCGAAATGAAAAGAAAGTTTCAAGAGATATACTCGGACGCTCTACAGACAGTGTCATCAATGATCAGGGTTGCCAGATGCTATTTTACGATTTCCCCCAAACTGATTTTTAAATTTCCCCAAAATGATAAGTTAAAAAAAAAACCCAATCGATAATTACAGAAAAAAACCGAATACAAAATAAAATTATTTTTATTCGTTTATTTACAGACGAAATACCAGAGGAAAATGAGACTGATATTTTGTACTATTTAGGTTTGTTGTACTATCTAAGTTTCATTAAAAATATTTTGTACTTCTTCAGTCTCATTTTCTTTTGTTTGTTGTAGGTACACATTTTCGGAATTAAATAAATTTAGCATTTTTTTGGTTGGTTCAAACTTTCTGCACCCGCCGCGGTTTACTAAGACACTTCTCACTCTAATAATAATTATTATGGTCTACGGTTTTCGTGAGCATTCTGTTTGGAGTTTATTTTTGATAATATTCATCACCGTACTCCGCGCACACACTCTGCGTTTCTTGGCACTTTCAATGGCGCACTAATTGAGATCGCTAGTACTTAATCCTAAATAAAGTACAATAAACATTAAAAAAAACGTGTTTGACCGTTTACACACAATATCAGATAAATCCGGTTTGGCGATGCGCGATGGTGAGAGGTTTTATTCGATTGTTTCGATTGTTCGAACATCTCGATGGTTCTCGATTGTTTCGACTAGGACTCGAGTCCGACTCGGTCTGATAGTGCGAATGGCGCATGGCGCGTTCATTCGAGAGTTGTTCCTCGATGGTTTAAAATTTTGCGAGTTCTTGACTTGCGTTGTAATTGCGAATACAAACTAATTCTTTCAACAAAAGCAATCGAAAATAATCAATACCGCGACGGAAATAAAATGTAAGTAGTTAACTTACGTACGAAAAATAGGTAGAAGGAATCGTGAAAATAAATAAAACATATCGAGGTTTCTTATTGAATCTGTTTTTTACTAATTAGATATGCAGGTAGCATAGTTTTTTAATCTTAATAATTATCTACCTATTTAAATTTATAGGTAAAAATTAACATGCACCTCGGCTCGATGAATGCAATTTACTGACCTTGGCGACCAAGCGAGACTCGGTGAGTGAGTGACTGATTCGAACAATCGAAATCTAGCGGTCGATTCCATTGACTCGAAACAATCGAAAAACCTCTCGATTGTTTTGTAGAACGGCGAGTCGATGGTTGACTCGATGGTTTATTTTAACGACTCCGATTCTTTCGATTGTTAAAACATCTCGGAATCGCCCATCGCTAATCCGGTTAGTACCTACTTGGTAAAATACCGGTCAAGCCTAATTGGAGCATAGCTTTTTTGCCCCCCCCATAAGTACCCCAAATTTGGAAAGTATCGAACTCCCTTTGTCCTAAATATCCAAATCTTAGTATTGTAGGTATCAACTACCTAGCTCCACTGGTAGCTGATACAATCCAAATATGGAATGTCCACCAATATTTATTTTATTTGTTTGTTAAAACCAATAGGTAAGTAATCCTTCATAAAAATGTGTGTGTGTGTGTGTGTGTATGTTCTTTGTTTGTAAGCAGGTAGGTATATTTGGTTGGCATCCTGAAATAACACAAAATATACTTTTTAGTTTAGAAGATCATGTCAACGAATCAGCCGATGAACTGATGAAACCCTAGCTAATAAAATATACAAATAAAAAAAAAATATTTTGGATAAAGTTATGGTAACATGCTGTTTTGTTTTTGAATTCTTATCTTTCAATGTAAATGGAGTGTTGTTTGTCATTTGAAAGCTACGACAATCCATTACGCACAGTAAAAATAAACAGTCAGAGCAAAAACTGGCATTAAATCAAAGACGAAGAAAAAACTGTACCTATGCGTGTGTGAATACGGCACACGCATATAGTTTTTGCTGCATTGACATTGAAAGATAAGAATTCGAAAACTAAACAGCATGTCTACATCGGTCGCGCAAGCTGTACGGTTTCATCAACCCGCCACCGTCAACATGTTGTTTTACTATACCTACATAATTATTTAAAGTATTATTATTACAAATCAACGACTAATGCCTGGAAAAGTTTACAAGATATCTGCTTCTGTCATCATGAATATAAATCCGCTCGTGGCCTCTTGAGGTTTTCAGACACTGCGTAGAAAAATGAAAAAATCCTTTTCTAACATTTATTCTGATGATTAGTAAATGTAATGTGTCAAGAAAATCAGTATTTTGATTGGTTTATTTGCCCTGTGTAGGTCGGTATTTTTCGGTATTTTTTGAGCTTCCTCGGTATTTTCGTTAAGTTTAATCTGGTCACACTGCTCATAGCCTCATACGCCTTCGTCCACAATAAAAAGGAACCGTGGAAGGTATTTCTTGAAATTTCCTATCAGTAATCCGTCCAAAATATAATTATAGAGGTACTCAATTCTATATCTATAAAAATTAAAGTCAGCTGCACCTGCATGTATTGACCATGCCTTTCTGCTGGGTTTATTAGGCCGACTCAGATTTTTGTTTATGGTCTAGGCTAGGGGCCGATGAGGCTGTGAGGAGGATGGTAAAGTAGGTATAAGTACCTACCAGCCTACTTCATCTAAAATCCTGTCCCACCTAGGCACTAGGTTAGGTATTATAGTAGGTATAGGTATAACATCCCGCTTTTGTTTTTATGCTTTTGTTTTCTCAATTATTAAGATCTCATGCAAGGGTTAAATTAAAAACTAAGTAAATACTTATGTACCTACTTACATGAAGAGTTATTAATCACATTAATCAGATAAGAAAATTAAAATTAATACAACTTGGTATCTTTGCTCGTGGCTAAATAACAACAGCCGCTGGGGTCAATCTTTAGGTTAAGCCGTGCTTGCCTAGGTTGGTCTGTGGATGGGTGACCGCCTATTACATACCGAGTATCTTCCGTGCCTCGGAAAGCACGCTAAGCCGTTGGTCCCGGCTGTTATCTGTAGATCTATGACAGACGTTACAGGCAGTAAGTGGCCCAAAAAGTCTGACAACCAATCTTACCAAGGGGTATCGTATTAAGTAACCAAGTAAGGAAGTAACCAAGTTACACCAGCCGAACTGTAGTACTTAAATATGTACCTAATTAGGTCAAATATTGTAAGCAATTACAAACACTTCTAATCCAATTGAAGTTGGATTTGTAAATGCTATTAGTATTAGCTCCAGGTAGAGGGACTCATTAACGGTCAACAGCACAGGCACGAAATTTTGTGTAGAACACATTCTATTCGGATAGATACCTTCCTACATAGGGTAATTAGATAGGTTTAAATCTGTTTTAAGTTTGAGCATGACATAGCTACTGCACTACACTTGGCTCTATACTTTATTAGTATGTACTATAATCAAAGATTGCCACATGACATAATTATTGTATTGTTACCTACCTACAAATCTGCCCAAAACTACTTATCCAAGTCCGGTACCTGTCTTTCCTATTATGTAGGTAACTACTAGCGGCCACCCACGGCTTTGCTAACATGAAAATTTAAGGCATTTTCCCGTTTTGGATGTATTAATTTTTTGCCTGTTCCTATTATTTTTTAAATCAAACACAAGAAAACTTAGTTAAGAGTTAGAGCTCAGCTATGTAGGTACTCGATTTTTTTGCAAAGATCCTGCGTGGCAGTGGTGATTGCTAACCTAACAATATAAGGCGCAATCATTTTTTGAATTCCTTATGATTTGACATCATAATGAAATCCTACTAACTTTAAAAGAATTACCTTCCGCTCAATCCTTTTATTTCAGTAGAATAAAGAATTCTTCTAATTTGGAATCGACATTCCTTCTAAAATTACCAACTAGAATGAAATCCTACTAATTTGCACCTTACACTCCATCCAACTTTGAGGGAAATTCAATCCAAACCGTTTTTTAATATTGAGGAAGATAAAAAATTACCGTTAAGCTTTTTATTTACACAAATAAACTTACGATTAATACAAGTGTTTACAAAATGTACAAAATACAAAAGAAACAGTTGAGCTACTTATCTGCAGACCGTTGCAAACGATCTAGAGATAGCTCAACTAATTCAAATCAGTGCCCAACGGAAGCGCTAATGTGCACTTTTTAAGGAGTGCAAATTCCTTAGTTACTGACCCCACTGAAATCTTAATAAGTCCTTTAAAACTCTAAACAGACTATTTATACCTACTCTGAAAAAAGTTTCTTCACAAAAACATACATTTGAACAAACTAACTTACAACTTTGAAAGAGATTCCTTCCAAAAAGACCTTTTACTGCAGAAGGACTAAAAATACTTTGTGATTTGGATTGAACATTCCAAAAAAATTAACAACTATAATTGGAATCGATCAAATAGGATTTTACACATTTCTTCTAAATCTGATCGAAATATTTACATTAAAAACATTTCCTTCTCAAAAACTAATTTAAACAAACTCCTTCTAATTTCGAAGAAAATTCATACCAAGTAGTGCTTCTTTTTGATGAGAAGTAAGTGATGAGAAATAAGTTTGAGTATAAAATTACTGCCTACTCCAAATTACCAACCGTAATTGAAATCTTACTAAATAAGAAGGATTTCAAGTGGAAGGTATGATGGAATTCCTACCAAAAGATAAACTTCTAGGAAATCCCTTCTCAAAAATCTACAAATTATTCCTTCCAAATAAATCCCAACTAAATAGTCCTACTATTTTGATTGGAGAAAAGATCCCTATGATTTAGAGTGGAAATACCTGCGACAATTATCAACCAAAATTAAAGTTACTACCTAATTAGAAGGATTAAACATGGAAGGTACAATTGAATTCCTTCCGATAGTTAAACTGAAAAGGGGAGTCCTTCTAATAACCCATATTTTATTCCTTCTAAACGAACTTCACAAAATTTTGAAGGAAACTCCTACCTAAGTATGAGACGGTTTTTCCTACAAAATAAATTCCTTCTCAATATCTGTTCTAATTCAGTTGGTAAAAACGTGTTCCCCATTTTGGAGAATTCAGAAGGGAATTCCATCTCAAAAATCCACACAAATTAATCCTTTCAAATGGATTCCTTTCACATAGTCCTTCTAATCTGATGGGAAAAGTTACAAAATAAAAACTACTACCTGAAATTACCGAACGTTATTGAAATCCTACTAAACAAGAAGGATTTCGATTGGAAGGTATGATGGAGTTCCTACCAAAAGCTTAACTTCAAGGAAATTCCTTCTCAAAAATCTACAAATTATACCTTTCAAATTTATTCCTCCCAAATAATCCTACTATTTTGGTCGAAGTAAAGATCTATTTGATCATGAGTGGAAATACATACGAGAATTACCATCCAAAATTTAAATTCAACTGACTTAGAAGGATTAAACATGGAAGGTACAATTGAATTCCTTCCGATAGTTAAACTGAAAAGGGGAGTCCTTCTAATAACCCATATTTTATTCCTTCTAAACGAACTTCACAAAATTTTGAAGGAAACTCCTACCTAAGTATGAGACGGTTTTTCCTACAAAATAAATTCCTTCTCAATATCTGTTCTAATTCAGTTGGTAAAAACGCGTTCCCCATTTTGGAGAATTCAGAAGGAAATTCCATCTCAAAAATCCACACAAATTAATCCTTTCAAATGGATTCCTTTCACATAGTCCTTCTAATCTGATGGGAAAAGTTACAAAATAAAAACTACTACCTGAAATTATCGAACGTTATTGAAATCCTACTAAATAAGAAGGATTTCAATTGGAAGGTATGATGGAGTTCCTACCAAAAGCTTAACTTCAAGGAAATTCCTTCTCAAAAATCTACAAATTATACCTTTCAAATTTATTCCTCCCAAATAATCCTACTATTTTGGTCGGAGTAGAGATCTATTTGATCATGAGTGGAAATACATACGAGAATTACAATCCAAAATTTAAATTCAACTGACTTAGAAGGATTAAACATGGAAGGTACAATTGAATTCCTTCCGATAGTTAAACTGAAAAGGGGAGTCCTTCTAATAACCCATATTTTATTCCTTCTAAAAAACTTCACAAAATTTTGAAGGAAACTCCTACCTAATTATTATGAGACGGATTTTCCTACAAAATAAATTCCTTCTCAATATTTGTTCTATTTCAGTTGGAAAAAACGCGTTCCCTATTTTGGAGAATTCAGAAGGAAATTCCATCTCAAAAATCCACACAAATTAATCCTTTCAAATGGATACCTTTCACATAGTCCTTCTAATCTGATGGGAAAAGTTACAAAATAAAAACTACTACCTGAAATTACCGAACGTTATTGAAATCCTACTAAATAAGAAGGATTTCGATTGGAAGGTATGATGGAGTTCCTACCAAAAGCTTAACTTCAAGGAAATTCCTTCTCAAAAATCTACAAATTATACCTTTCAAATTTATTCCCTCCAAATAATCCTACTATTTTGGTCGGAGTAAAGATCTATTTGATCATGAGTGGAAATACCTACGAGAATTACCATCCAAAATTTAAATTCGACTGACTTAGAAGGATTAAACATGGAAGGTACAATTGAGTTCCTTCCGAAAGACAGGAGTCCTTCTAAAAATCCATATTTTATTCCTTCTCAATGAAATTCACAAAATAAAGAAGGAAATTCCTTCTAAATTATTGGACGGATTTTCCTACGAAATAAACTCCTTCGAAGTATTCGTTCTATTTAGGTTGGAAAAAAATATATATCCTTCCTTATTTTGGAGGGAAACTCGTTATCATCCATTTGGGCAGGTAAATATTAGAAGGACCCCTAGAAGGAACCTGTTTGGGAGGATAAATTCAGATGGATTCATCGGTCATTTTTCTCAGTGTATGCTCCACCGTGTCCTCCGGGCGATCTTCGCAGTGGTGACACCCCGGCGTTTCCTCCTTTCGCATCAGACACAGGTACCTCCCGAAACTTCCGTGTCCGGTGAGGACCTGCGTCAAGCGGTAGGTCAGGACGCCATGACGTCTCTCCAGCCACTCCTCAAAGAGGGGTCTTATTTATTTATTTATTTACACTTTCATGTACAATTGTGGTACATAAGGCGGACTTAATGCCGCAATTGCGGCGTGCTCGGCCTTCGGACGCGACAGTCGTCCCCTCCATACTGCCCTGAGATCGCGCCGGAGCTCTTCCCGCCGCGCCTCGACTTCTCGAGGCAGGTGCACGCAGTGATTGATAATATTTACCTAATACGTATTAAGTTAGTAGATATTTTGTATTTATTTTTGGTGGTGGTTTTTTTGTGGTTATTGAGGAATAAGTTTGGACACATTTTACTGTAGATTCAGAAGAAAACAAAATATGTAATATAAAAAAGTAATATATTTTAAGAAAAATACAGAAAAAAAAACAATGATTATTGTGCATATGTGATTAACTTTTTAAATACGCCAACATAATCACTGTTGACAGTCCTAAGCTTGTTAAAGTATGAAGGAAAATTTAATCACAGTTTTACTTCTGTAATAGGCAATGATATTATGAGTTATAATATCATTGGTAATAGGCATATTTCATATTCAGAGAATAAAAGCAGGTATCAATATTAGATTGAGTAGCTAATAATGAATCTGTTCACTAATATTTGACTAATCCAGTAATAGGTATGGTATCATAATATGCGTTAACTAATATATTCAATAATATGATTACCTAAAAATGACCCTAATACAACATCTCTAGCCCAAAGTAAATCATCGTTAATTGTTGCGGTTTATGACTTGCAAGCGACGTTATCATGTCCAAAAAGCGAAATTTCAATATTTTATTACGTGTCAAAATTGAATTCATACAACTTTACCATCTATGATTTGAAAACGAAAGATGTAGAATGTTACTTTTGGCACGAACAGCAAGGCAATAGAGGCGCGAATGAAATGGCAACCTGTGTTTATAATTATGTCGTATCTATGTGTACGAGAGTAAATGAAGACGTTGATATATTTTTTTACAAAATGAAAATGATTCGGCCCACTCGGTTATTGAGAGAAATATAAAAGAATCACTTAAATCTGGGCCAATATGCAGCCCAGATCAGTATGTTTTATTAATCAGAACAGCTAAAAAGACTGAGAAGTCTTACAAAGTAAACGAATTCAATTATACTCAATATAAAGATTTCAAATCTCTTTGCAATGATGTAGGACGCAACTCTAATAAAAATACTAACAATGAAACTATAAAGATGAATGACATAAAAATCTTAAAATTCACTAAAGAAAATCGTGGTTGCTTTTTTTTATAAAACTTCCTATAGTCAAGAAGATTTTAAAATGGTAAAGGTTGGACCCACCACTGCAAAAGGTCTTCGAGATAATTACCGTTTTAAAGCAGTATATAACGCGCCAATGAAAATTGCCGATCAGAAAAAACGAGGTTTATTAGCTTTAATTGATAAGAAAACTATTCCCGAATATTATCGTCCATTTTATGAAAATCTATAATCTCAGTAGTCCGGTCATTTTAGACATTTGAAATAAAAATTCCGACAGAGAGTTTAGGTTTACCACCAGAAAGAAATATTTAAAAGTACCCGTCGATCCCATTAGTGCTAAAAAACTTAAACGGGGTAAAAGGTAAAAAAAAGATTTTTCGCGATTTTTAGCAACATGGTAATTTTTATCAAAAGAATACCTCAGATCAAAAACAACAACAAAAATGCCCACTTTTTTCTAAGAGTCACCGTTTTACTTATATTGATTCAAAATGTTGAAAGAGGCCATCGTCATAGTATGCATACGTTTTCACGCCAACTTTGAGGCAGTATACTAGTAGCAAGTTTTTAACGTACCGTACGAAAATTGTAAAACGGAACCATATAAAAAAAACCGGTGGCTCTTAGAAAAAAACATCGTTGGGACATTTTGTAGATAATTAACTGATCTAAAATTGACCTATTATTCGATAAAACTTGCGATGAAAATTACGAAAAACTCATTTTTTTACCTTCGGCTCTTGAATAAGTTTTTTAGCACTAATGGGATCGATGGGCACTTTTAAATATTTATTTCAGAGCTCTCCACAAAAATTAGGCTCTCTCGGAATTATTGTTATTATTTTGACCAATGTTTGATGTCTAAAATGACCGGACTACAGTCAATTAGTTTATTACTTTGAAATATTTATAATCTACATAATTATTTATTTGGGTATAGTATTTGTGCATTTTTTTAGACAATGCCGTTAAGTAGGGTCCACACGGCAGCGACTTTAATCGATAGCGACTCGCTGGCGATGTCAAAATCTGTGTGTGGACGTGAATATTAGCAGCGATTTATAGTCGCTGTCAATGCGGCGATCGAATCGCTGTAAATCTGAAAAGTCGACAGTCGCCAAACAGTCGCCAGCGACATCATTGCTATGTGGACGTGTACGCCGCCGTGCGTGAGCGATTTTAAAATGGCGGACCTACGTAAATATTCTCGGGCTTTTGTAACTGAGTTTATAGAATTATACCGGGAATTACCTTCATTATGGATGGTTAAGAGTAAAGATTACTCAAACAGAGATTTAAAGTCACAAAGCTATGAGATATTAGTGGAAAAATTTAAGGAGGTGGAGCCAAACGCTGATCGAGATTTTGTAATAAAAAAAAATAAAAATATGAGGGATGTTTGGCGAAGACAACACGAAAAGATTGAAAAAAGCTTGAAATCCGGAATGGCTGTGGAAGATATTCCTACTCCATCATTATGGTATTATGATTTACTCAACTTCTTGAAAGATCAAGAGACGACTAGAAGTTCAATAACTAACATTAAAATAGGAAACAAAGATCGGGTAAGATGCAAAATAAAAATACAATTTATGCTTTAGGACTCGTATTCTATATTTGTTTATTCATATTGTTATCAAATAACATTATGTAAAGGTATTTAAATTAGTGAAACGGTTTTGCGACAAAACACTACCCTCATTATTGAAATATTGCATATATTGATCTCGAACATATCTAGCCATGGTATGACTTTGACCTTGATTTGATATTTTTAAATCTAACAATTCGTTGTTGGCTCTGTAACCTGTGCTTATGTTGCCATCTTCTAAATTTTCAATATCCACACCCTCTCGGATATATTGATTACAATTTCGACGTAAAAAGTTATGCAATATACATGCTGCCATTACTATTTTGTCAATGGTTTTCACATCTAAATTGATTGAAGTTTTGAATATTCGGAATCGATTGACTAAAATACCAAAAACGTTTTCAATAATGCGACGGGCTCTTGATAGTCTATAATTGAATATTCTTTGTTGAGGACTTAAGTATGGACCTGGGTAAGGTTTCATCAAATCTGGGCGTAAAGAAAATGCATCATCCCCCACGAAGACGTATGGCAAAACAGTTTCACTATTCATTATCCTTGCTGCCCTAGGAATATTTAAGGATCCTGTGTTTAGTTTCTCATAAAATATACTTCTATTAATAACTCCACCATCAGATATTCGGCCATTAATTCCTATATCTACCATTATAAATTCGTAATTTGCATTTGCTATTGCTAATAAAACAACGCTGAAATCCTTTTTATAGTTAAAGTAGTATGATCCACTATTTGCTGGGGGCACAATTTTTACATGTTTCCCGTCTATAGCTCCTAAGCAATGAGGAAACTGCCACCTTTCTTCAAATGTTTTTGCTATGTCTAACCATTCTTCTTCAGTTTCAGGAAACTACAACAAAAATAGGTAC
>CATPAA010000042.1:0-40938 GCA_954870645.1 Agrotis clavis
TAAACATTATTGTTTTGGTTTGTGTGTTCTTCAGGGAAATAAAGCGACTCTTCCTGGTATAATGACTTATAATTGCTATAATTGCTTCTAATTACAAATAATAATTTTTATGTTGAAAAACCGTTATGAATTTAAATTGTCGTCAGTTAGAATACAATGCAAACGACAAGAAGTTTTGTCCAGAGTCCCCCTCGGCAGGCAAGCTCCGGTGCTTATATAGCTGCGGACAGCGCCATCTCGTCCGTCCCTCCGGAACTAGTGTGTCGTATCGATTTGTTGGGAAGGTTGCGTGCACTCATGCGTGCGCGCTGTTGCGTCGTCCCGTCCCTAGGTGGCGGTGTGTGTTATAAACATGCCGGCGGGCCTTGAGAGCTCCTCTCTTGCTCTCAACGGCTTTGAACTGGCTCTGTTGCTGCTGCATCCTCGTCGTTTGTGGAGGCAGGCAAGGGACAAATTTTTGAGAATGCCCTCTCGATGATCCCGTTAGCTGTTTGGATGCTAGCTACTCGTGGCACACCATCCTTCCCTGGGAACACAGATAAAATTCTTCCCAACCGCCACTTCAGCGGTGGGAGATTATCTTCTTTTATAAGCACCAAAGTGTTAGGTGCTAAGACTCCCTTTGTCTCCTTCCATTTTGTGCGGGTTTGTAGCTCTCCAATGTACTCAGCCGACCATCGCCTCCAGAAGTGTTGCCTCAGCTGTTCCAGACGCTTGTAGCGGGATAGTGCATGTAGTGGAGTACTGAGTGCAATGTCTTCGCTTGCATGTGAGGTCAGTGGTCGGCCAATCAGGAAGTGTGCAGGTGTGAGGGGGGTGTAATCTGATGGATCTGGGGATAAACAGTACATAGGACGGGAATTCAGGACAGCTTCTATTTGTGCCAGAACCGTACTGAACTCCTCGTAGGTTAAGTGACTATTGCCTAACACCCGTGTAATGTGGTGCTTGCAGGATTTCACCCCCGCTTCCCACAAACCGCCAAAATGAGGAGCATAAGGTGGTATAAATTTGAATTCTATACCATTAGATGAAGCGTAATTAACAATAGGTTGAGACTCCCTAGATAAGAAAGTTGTAAGTTCCCTTTTAGCTCCTACAAAATTCCTACCGTGGTCAGAGAATATGCAATGTGGTTTTCCTCTACGGGAGATAAACCTTTTTAAAGCTAAAATGTAGTATTCTGATGTTAAATTAGTGACAAGTTCCAGGTGCAACGCCTTAGTGGCGAAGCAAACAAATAAGCATAGATAACACTTCTCAAGTTTAGAGCCCCTTCCCTTTCGGTTCAAAATATAAAGTGGCCCTGCATAATCAACACCGCTATTCATGAAGGGAGAATCAATGGTTATCCGTTCCTGTGGCAAGTTTCCCATGATTGGTTGCACTGTTTCACCTTTCATGCGAGTACACATTTTACATTGTTTTACAACCTTTCTAGCTAAGTTCCTCCCACATAAGGGCCACCAGGTCTCTCTTATGTGAGCTAACAGCTGTTGAGGCCCAGCATGTAATAACCTCAAATGACCTTGCTCAAAAATAAGTTGAGTAACATAGTGCTTACCACATAATAGCATGGGATGCTTCTTGTTATATGAGAAGTCACGTGAATTAGACAATCGACCTCCCACTCGGATAATGCCTTTTTCATCTAGAAATAAAGTTAAACTTAGTAAGTTACGAGTTGATTTAATTGGCCGTTTGTTTACTAAGGCGTCATGTTCGTCTGGAAATGATTCTATTTGCACTCTTTTAGTGATAAAATTCAATGAATTATTTAATTCTTTTACTGACAAGGGGCCTGTCAAACGTTCAGACTTATTTTTTAATTTAGTATTATGAATGAATCTTAGAACGAATGCGTAAGCGCGTTGAAGTTTGCAAAATGAAGAAAACCTTTTGAAATCTACACAAGAATAATTATTATTGTTGCAAGACATGACAGTTATTTGGTTTGTTCTTAGTTCTGGCAAACAATCTTGAAAATTATGTGGTGTGATGGACGATTGAAATTCCGTTACCTTATTCCATAAAAAGGAAGGACCGTTCCACCACGTTTTATTTCGTATTAAATCGTTTAAACTGGTACCTCGAGAAACTAAGTCGGCTGGATTATGTTTTCCATCGACGTGCAGCCATTTTGTATCGCTGCTGTATTCACTGATTTGCACTACACGATTTTGAACAAAGGGCTTTAGCTGTTGAGGCGACATTCTTAACCAGCCCAGCACAATAGTCGAGTCCGTCCAGCAAGTTATTTTATCAAATTTAAGCTTAAGTACTTTAGTTATTCGTTCTAATAAAGTTGCGCCGACGAGTGCGCCACACAATTCTAAACGCGGTATGCTAACCGGTTTGACAGGAGCGACACGGCTCTTTGAACAAATCAGTCTCACTGTTACGTCACCGGTCTCACTGAAGCTACGGCCGTATGCACACGCGCCATAAGCGTTTTCGCTAGCATCAGTGAATATATGCAACTCTGTTCGAATAGGGTTAGTACATATTATGTGACGAGGAACTCGAATATCGCGTAATGCGGATAATGAAGTAACGAACTTTTCCCACTTGTCTCTAATGTCAGGTGGTACTTCGTCGTCCCAATCTAGTTTGTATAACCACAATTTCTGTAATAGTATTTTTGCTTTAATGATAACAGGGCTAAGCAGACCCAATGGGTCGTACACTTGCGACACAACAGATAAGATTAAGCGTTTAGTTATCGGAGTTGAGATTTCTTTTATTCTAGAAGTGAAGTGAAATTCATCATGATTGTTCAACCAACCTAAACCCAGGGTTTTGTTTGAACAATTCTCATCTAGTGTGAAATGTTTCGACTGACCGTCCTCAGTTTTAACGATTTCTTTTGCAATTTCATCTGAATTGAATACCCACTTTCGTAACGGTAAACAACCTGACTTACATACTTCAATCACACCTTTACAAATGCGTATTAATTCCGCTTTATCATCATTTCCGAAAATACAGTCATCAACGTACATGTCATTTAAAAGTGTACGCGAAATATCTGCATCAGTGCATTCATGCCCTAACTGTCTAACGCATCGCATGCTAAGATAGGGTGCCGATGCAGTACCATATGTCACGGTATTAAGTTTAAACATAGAAAGTGGTTCAGATGGGGATTCACGCCATATGATCATCTGTAAATGTCTTTGATCCTCCTGTATTAATACCTGTCGGAACATCTTTTCGATGTCACCACACGCAACGTAGTTATATTGACGGAAGCGTAATAGAATCGCAAACAAATCATTTTGTAAAGGAGGGCCCGTCATCTGGAGGTCGTTAAGCGACTTTCCCGATGACGTTGGTTGACTAGCATTAAACACTACGCGTAGCTTTGTTGTGACACTATCTTCACGGAATACACCATGATGAGGTAGGAAATAATTAGTTGGTGCTGTGCAATGTTCAACACGAGTCATGTGTCCCAGCCTTAGGTATTCTTTCATGAAATCATTATACATCTGTTTGTACTGAGGTTTGCGTTCAAGTTTTCTTTCGAGTGTCAGAAACTGGCCTTTAGCAGTTTCATAACTATCACCGAGCTTATTTGTCGAGTCTTTAAGCGGTATGCGCACAGAGAACCGACCATCGGCTAAACGTTTAGTTGTATCTATAAATAGCTTCTCACAGGCTTGTTCTTCTTGTGAATAGAAGTTATTATTTTGGCATGACACTTCCTCTATCTCCCAAAATTTTCTTAATTGCTCCCCAATTTCTAAAGTTTGAGTAAAGTTACATTGAACCGGAATAATGCGCCTAGGTTCAAAGTGAATGGGGCCAGCGACTATCCACCCTAGCTTGGTGTTTTGGAGATGAGGTCCGTTACTTAAGCGAATTCTGCCTTCGATTAATAAATCCCAAAAATGATCAACCCCTAACAATAAATCTATATTGGACGGATTGCAGTAAGTGGGGTCTGCTAGACGTAATCCGTTAGGTATAGCTAATGAGTTAGAATTAATTTTAAAAGTAGGTATCATATTAGTTATTGTGGGTAGGACTAAACATTTAATATTTGTATGATAATTATTGTCGTTTAAAGATCTGAGTTTTATTTCACATATCTGAGCAGAATGTGAGACCGACTGTCCCACTCCTACGATCTGATAAGCGGACTGTATCGACTTCAATTTTAATTTATTGCGTAATGACTCAGAAATGAGACTATGCTGACTACCACTGTCAAGTAAAGCGCGTGCCTTATGATACTTGTTGTCTTTACCCGCGACTTCGATAATTGCAGTGGACAATAAAGCGGTATCTAATAATTCCGACTTCACGATAGGATACTCGTTATTACGTTCTGAACATAGATAAGTTTGCGTATGTAGAACTGCAGATGAATCAGAAGGTTCAGATATTAATGCGCTGTCATCACTACCTTCATCATGCAATAAATTGTTATGCTTGAGATTACATTGCTTACACGGACCAAAATAACAATCCTTCGGGGTGTGTCCCTTACGTAAACAATTTGCACACAGACTATTCTTGTTCACGGTATCCAACCTATCTTTCACTGATAATTTCAAGAACTGGTTGCACGTATATAACGCATGATTGCCGTTACACACAACACACTCACGAGTGTGCTTATTCTTAGATTTATTCTGAGTGGAGTTATTAGTTGATGCAAAACTATGAGTTCTTCGCGAGTTTGATTTATTCTCAGGGACTGACTTATTCCCTGGAGGGTGGAGATGATGATTAGCCTGCACCATCTCCAACGTATTAGCTTTATTCGTTAAGAACTCCAGTAACTGGGACAACTTTGATTTTTCACTACCTAGAATGCTTTTGTGTTGTTCCCATTCCTTTTCCGTAGCTACATCTAATTTTGAGACAACTATAAAAATAATGAGGGTATCCCACCACTCTGTGGGTTCCCCGAGCGTCTTTAACGCACGTAAATTCGTTAGCACTACATCTATTAATTTTCTGATATGATGAGGTGATTCTTTTGTCATTGACTGTGAAGAAAATAACGCTTTCACATGATTATGCACTAGTAAGTTGCTGTTGTTATATCTGTGGTTAAGCAAATCCCATGCTATCATGTAGTTTTCTGATGAAAACTCTAATGATTTTATTACCTGACTGGCATTCCCTGTTAGAGCAGATTTTAAATAATGAAACTTTTGAATTTCATCAAGTTGTGTTGATTTATGGACCAAGGAAAGGTAGGTATCTCTAAACCCAAGCCACGCATTGTATGACCCATCAAATGAAGGCAAAGTTATAGTGGGCAATTTAACCAACGGGTTTGAGTTGCACTTAGATTTATCACTAATAGCAGAACTAGGGTTATTAATGCTTTGCAATAAACAGTCAACCTCTGTGAAAACCGTATAGTAGGAACTTTCAAAGGATTCACGAATATCTAGTTGCTGAGATAATTCTTTCTCCGAAACTAATTCCTCTATAGCACTCTGAATTAAGTTAAAATCATGCATTAATGATTTAGCACTATCTGATCTTAACTTTAATTCCGTTAATTTTTTATCGTTTAACGGTTCACTGATCAGGGCAGTTACAAATTTCGTAAAAAGTGTCAACCTACCCCTTATTGTACCCCTTTTTCTATTTAAATCTTGAATCTTATCGTTAGCACTTTGTAACACTGGTATAGGAGATTTACTACGGACTGAAACTTTATCTAAATCTTCCGAACCTAGACTCATTCTGGCGATTTATGAAAAATAAGGGTACTCACGGTTTTCCTGCAAACACCTCGGTGTGATTACGCGAACCAAGGCGAATTACCTGTAATCAGTCACAGTTTTAGCACAAATAAAAGGGGGAGAAGGAAAGGAACGATACGGATGACCAACCCACTGCTGATTCCTCTTTTCTTCTATTCGGCTTCGGAGGTCCAATCTTTTGGTTTGTGTGTTCTTCAGGGAAATAAAGCGACTCTTCCTGGTATAATGACTTATAATTGCTATAATTGCTTCTAATTACAAATAATAATTTTTATGTTGAAAAACCGTTATGAATTTAAATTGTCGTCAGTTAGAATACAATGCAAACGACAAGAAGTTTTGTCCAGAGTCCCCCTCGGCAGGCAAGCTCCGGTGCTTATATAGCTGCGGACAGCGCCATCTCGTCCGTCCCTCCGGAACTAGTGTGTCGTATCGATTTGTTGGGAAGGTTGCGTGCACTCATGCGTGCGCGCTGTTGCGTCGTCCCGTCCCTAGGTGGCGGTGTGTGTTATAAACACACACTAGATATTCACTGATTAAACATGTGTTCCATGCACTATACACATATTGGCATTGGAAGGATAACTTAACGGAATACACCATGACTCGTGTTGAACATTGCACAGCACCAACTAATTATTTCCTACCTCATCATGGTGTATTCCGTGAAGATAGTGTCACAACAAAGCTACGCGTAGTGTTTAATGCTAGTCAACCAACGTCATCGGGAAAGTCGCTTAACGACCTCCAGATGACGGGCCCTCCTTTACAAAATGATTTGTTTGCGATTCTATTACGCTTCCGTCAATATAACTACGTTGCGTGTGGTGACATCGAAAAGATGTTCCGACAGGTATTAATACAGGAGGATCAAAGACATTTACAGATGATCATATGGCGTGAATCCCCATCTGAACCACTTTCTATGTTTAAACTTAATACCGTGACATATGGTACTGCATCGGCACCCTATCTTAGCATGCGATGCGTTAGACAGTTAGGGCATGAATGCACTGATGCAGATATTTCGCGTACACTTTTAAATGACATGTACGTTGATGACTGTATTTTCGGAAATGATGATAAAGCGGAATTAATACGCATTTGTAAAGGTGTGATTGAAGTATGTAAGTCAGGTTGTTTACCGTTACGAAAGTGGGTATTCAATTCAGATGAAATTGCAAAAGAAATCGTTAAAACTGAGGACGGTCAGTCGAAACATTTCACACTAGATGAGAATTGTTCAAACAAAACCCTGGGTTTAGGTTGGTTGAACAATCATGATGAATTTCACTTCACTTCTAGAATAAAAGAAATCTCAACTCCGATAACTAAACGCTTAATCTTATCTGTTGTGTCGCAAGTGTACGACCCATTGGGTCTGCTTAGCCCTGTTATCATTAAAGCAAAAATACTATTACAGAAATTGTGGTTATACAAACTAGATTGGGACGACGAAGTACCACCTGACATTAGAGACAAGTGGGAAAAGTTCGTTACTTCATTATCCGCATTACGCGATATTCGAGTTCCTCGTCACATAATATGTACTAACCCTATTCGAACAGAGTTGCATATATTCACTGATGCTAGCGAAAACGCTTATGGCGCGTGTGCATACGGCCGTAGCTTCAGTGAGACCGGTGACGTAACAGTGAGACTGATTTGTTCAAAGAGCCGTGTCGCTCCTGTCAAACCGGTTAGCATACCGCGTTTAGAATTGTGTGGCGCACTCGTCGGCGCAACTTTATTAGAACGAATAACTAAAGTACTTAAGCTTAAATTTGATAAAATAACTTGCTGGACGGACTCGACTATTGTGCTGGGCTGGTTAAGAATGTCGCCTCAACAGCTAAAGCCCTTTGTTCAAAATCGTGTAGTGCAAATCAGTGAATACAGCAGCGATACAAAATGGCTGCACGTCGATGGAAAACATAATCCAGCCGACTTAGTTTCTCGAGGTACCAGTTTAAACGATTTAATACGAAATAAAACGTGGTGGAACGGTCCTTCCTTTTTATGGAATAAGGTAACGGAATTTCAATCGTCCATCACACCACATAATTTTCAAGATTGTTTGCCAGAACTAAGAACAAACCAAAACATTGGACCTCCGAAGCCGAATAGAAGAAAAGAGGAATCAGCAGTGGGTTGGTCATCCGTATCGTTCCTTCCCTTCTCCCCCTTTTATTTGTGCTAAAACTGTGACTGATTACAGGTAATTCGCCTTGGTTCGCGTAATCACACCGAGGTGTTTGCAGGAAAACCGTGAGTACCCTTATTTTTCATAAATCGCCAGAATGAGTCTAGGTTCGGAAGATTTAGATAAAGTTTCAGTCCGTAGTAAATCTCCTATACCAGTGTTACAAAGTGCTAACGATAAGATTCAAGATTTAAATAGAAAAAGGGGTACAATAAGGGGTAGGTTGACACTTTTTACGAAATTTGTAACTGCCCTGATCAGTGAACCGTTAAACGATAAAAAATTAACGGAATTAAAGTTAAGATCAGATAGTGCTAAATCATTAATGCATGATTTTAACTTAATTCAGAGTGCTATAGAGGAATTAGTTTCGGAGAAAGAATTATCTCAGCAACTAGATATTCGTGAATCCTTTGAAAGTTCCTACTATACGGTTTTCACAGAGGTTGACTGTTTATTGCAAAGCATTAATAACCCTAGTTCTGCTATTAGTGATAAATCTAAGTGCAACTCAAACCCGTTGGTTAAATTGCCCACTATAACTTTGCCTTCATTTGATGGGTCATACAATGCGTGGCTTGGGTTTAGAGATACCTACCTTTCCTTGGTCCATAAATCAACACAACTTGATGAAATTCAAAAGTTTCATTATTTAAAATCTGCTCTAACAGGGAATGCCAGTCAGGTAATAAAATCATTAGAGTTTTCATCAGAAAACTACATGATAGCATGGGATTTGCTTAACCACAGATATAACAACAGCAACTTACTAGTGCATAATCATGTGAAAGCGTTATTTTCTTCACAGTCAATGACAAAAGAATCACCTCATCATATCAGAAAATTAATAGATGTAGTGCTAACGAATTTACGTGCGTTAAAGACGCTCGGGGAACCCACAGAGTGGTGGGATACCCTCATTATTTTTATAGTTGTCTCAAAATTAGATGTAGCTACGGAAAAGGAATGGGAACAACACAAAAGCATTCTAGGTAGTGAAAAATCAAAGTTGTCCCAGTTACTGGAGTTCTTAACGAATAAAGCTAATACGTTGGAGATGGTGCAGGCTAATCATCATCTCCACCCTCCAGGGAATAAGTCAGTCCCTGAGAATAAATCAAACTCGCGAAGAACTCATAGTTTTGCATCAACTAATAACTCCACTCAGAATAAATCTAAGAATAAGCACACTCGTGAGTGTGTTGTGTGTAACGGCAATCATGCGTTATATACGTGCAACCAGTTCTTGAAATTATCAGTGAAAGATAGGTTGGATACCGTGAACAAGAATAGTCTGTGTGCAAATTGTTTACGTAAGGGACACACCCCGAAGGATTGTTATTTTGGTCCGTGTAAGCAATGTAATCTCAAGCATAACAATTTATTGCATGATGAAGGTAGTGATGACAGCGCATTAATATCTGAACCTTCTGATTCATCTGCAGTTCTACATACGCAAACTTATCTATGTTCAGAACGTAATAACGAGTATCCTATCGTGAAGTCGGAATTATTAGATACCGCTTTATTGTCCACTGCAATTATCGAAGTCGCGGGTAAAGACAACAAGTATCATAAGGCACGCGCTTTACTTGACAGTGGTAGTCAGCATAGTCTCATTTCTGAGTCATTACGCAATAAATTAAAATTGAAGTCGATACAGTCCGCTTATCAGATCGTAGGAGTGGGACAGTCGGTCTCACATTCTGCTCAGATATGTGAAATAAAACTCAGATCTTTAAACGACAATAATTATCATACAAATATTAAATGTTTAGTCCTACCCACAATAACTAATATGATACCTACTTTTAAAATTAATTCTAACTCATTAGCTATACCTAACGGATTACGTCTAGCAGACCCCACTTACTGCAATCCGTCCAATATAGATTTATTGTTAGGGGGACTCTGGACAAAACTTCTTGTCGTTTGCATTGTATTCTAACTGACGACAATTTAAATTCATAACGGTTTTTCAACATAAAAATTATTATTTGTAATTAGAAGCAATTATAGCAATTATAAGTCATTATACCAGGAAGAGTCGCTTTATTTCCCTGAAGAACACACAAACCAAAAGATTGGTCCTTCGAGCCGGATAACGGAATAATAATAAAGGGACCGGCTTACCCCTTCCGGCTCGAAGGACCAATGTTTTGGTTTGTGTGTTCTTCAGGGAAATAAAGCGACTCTTCCTGGTATAATGACTTATAATTGCTATAATTGCTTCTAATTACAAATAATAATTTTTATGTTGAAAAACCGTTATGAATTTAAATTGTCGTCAGTTAGAATACAATGCAAACGACAAGAAGTTTTGTCCAGAGTCCCCCTCGGCAGGCAAGCTCCGGTGCTTATATAGCTGCGGACAGCGCCATCTCGTCCGTCCCTCCGGAACTAGTGTGTCGTATCGATTTGTTGGGAAGGTTGCGTGCACTCATGCGTGCGCGCTGTTGCGTCGTCCCGTCCCTAGGTGGCGGTGTGTGTTATAAACATGCAATGTTTTGGTTTGTGAGTTCTTCAGGGAAATAAAGCGACTCTTCCTGGTATAATGACTTATAATTGCTATAATTGCTTCTAATTACAAATAATAATTTTTATGTTGAAAAACCGTTATGAATTTAAATTGTCGTCAGTTAGAATACAATGCAAACGACAAGAAGTTTTGTCCAGAGTCCCCCTCGGCAGGCAAGCTCCGGTGCTTATATAGCTGCGGACAGCGCCATCTCGTCCGTCCCTCCGGAACTAGTGTGTCGTATCGATTTGTTGGGAAGGTTGCGTGCACTCATGCGTGCGCGCTGTTGCGTCGTCCCGTCCCTAGGTGGCGGTGTGTGTTATAAACATGCCGGCGGGCCTTGAGAGCTCCTCTCTTGCTCTCAACGGCTTTGAACTGGCTCTGTTGCTGCTGCATCCTCGTCGTTTGTGGAGGCAGGCAAGGGACAAATTTTTGAGAATGCCCTCTCGATGATCCCGTTAGCTGTTTGGATGCTAGCTACTCGTGGCACACCATCCTTCCCTGGGAACACAGATAAAATTCTTCCCAACCGCCACTTCAGCGGTGGGAGATTATCTTCTTTTATAAGCACCAAAGTGTTAGGTGCTAAGACTCCCTTTGTCTCCTTCCATTTTGTGCGGGTTTGTAGCTCTCCAATGTACTCAGCCGACCATCGCCTCCAGAAGTGTTGCCTCAGCTGTTCCAGACGCTTGTAGCGGGATAGTGCATGTAGTGGAGTACTGAGTGCAATGTCTTCGCTTGCATGTGAGGTCAGTGGTCGGCCAATCAGGAAGTGTGCAGGTGTGAGGGGGGTGTAATCTGATGGATCTGGGGATAAACAGTACATAGGACGGGAATTCAGGACAGCTTCTATTTGTGCCAGAACCGTACTGAACTCCTCGTAGGTTAAGTGACTATTGCCTAACACCCGTGTAATGTGGTGCTTGCAGGATTTCACCCCCGCTTCCCACAAACCGCCAAAATGAGGAGCATAAGGTGGTATAAATTTGAATTCTATACCATTAGATGAAGCGTAATTAACAATAGGTTGAGACTCCCTAGATAAGAAAGTTGTAAGTTCCCTTTTAGCTCCTACAAAATTCCTACCGTGGTCAGAGAATATGCAATGTGGGTTTCCTCTACGGGAGATAAACCTTTTTAAAGCTAAAATGTAGTATTCTGATGTTAAATTAGTGACAAGTTCCAGGTGCAACGCCTTAGTGGCGAAGCAAACAAATAAGCATAGATAACACTTCTCAAGTTTAGAGCCCCTTCCCTTTCGGTTCAAAATATAAAGTGGCCCTGCATAATCAACACCGCTATTCATGAAGGGAGAATCAATGGTTATCCGTTCCTGTGGCAAGTTTCCCATGATTGGTTGCACTGTTTCACCTTTCATGCGAGTACACATTTTACATTGTTTTACAACCTTTCTAGCTAAGTTCCTCCCACATAAGGGCCACCAGGTCTCTCTTATGTGAGCTAACAGCTGTTGAGGCCCAGCATGTAATAACCTCAAATGACCTTGCTCAAAAATAAGTTGAGTAACATAGTGCTTACCACATAATAGCATGGGATGCTTCTTGTTATATGAGAAGTCACGTGAATTAGACAATCGACCTCCCACTCGGATAATGCCTTTTTCATCTAGAAATAAAGTTAAACTTAGTAAGTTACGAGTTGATTTAATTGGCCGTTTGTTTACTAAGGCGTCATGTTCGTCTGGAAATGATTCTATTTGCACTCTTTTAGTGATAAAATTCAATGAATTATTTAATTCTTTTACTGACAAGGGGCCTGTCAAACGTTCAGACTTATTTTTTAATTTAGTATTATGAATGAATCTTAGAACGAATGCGTAAGCGCGTTGAAGTTTGCAAAATGAAGAAAACCTTTTGAAATCTACACAAGAATAATTATTATTGTTGCAAGACATGACAGTTATTTGGTTTGTTCTTAGTTCTGGCAAACAATCTTGAAAATTATGTGGTGTGATGGACGATTGAAATTCCGTTACCTTATTCCATAAAAAGGAAGGACCGTTCCACCACGTTTTATTTCGTATTAAATCGTTTAAACTGGTACCTCGAGAAACTAAGTCGGCTGGATTATGTTTTCCATCGACGTGCAGCCATTTTGTATCGCTGCTGTATTCACTGATTTGCACTACACGATTTTGAACAAAGGGCTTTAGCTGTTGAGGCGACATTCTTAACCAGCCCAGCACAATAGTCGAGTCCGTCCAGCAAGTTATTTTATCAAATTTAAGCTTAAGTACTTTAGTTATTCGTTCTAATAAAGTTGCGCCGACGAGTGCGCCACACAATTCTAAACGCGGTATGCTAACCGGTTTGACAGGAGCGACACGGCTCTTTGAACAAATCAGTCTCACTGTTACGTCACCGGTCTCACTGAAGCTACGGCCGTATGCACACGCGCCATAAGCGTTTTCGCTAGCATCAGTGAATATATGCAACTCTGTTCGAATAGGGTTAGTACATATTATGTGACGAGGAACTCGAATATCGCGTAATGCGGATAATGAAGTAACGAACTTTTCCCACTTGTCTCTAATGTCAGGTGGTACTTCGTCGTCCCAATCTAGTTTGTATAACCACAATTTCTGTAATAGTATTTTTGCTTTAATGATAACAGGGCTAAGCAGACCCAATGGGTCGTACACTTGCGACACAACAGATAAGATTAAGCGTTTAGTTATCGGAGTTGAGATTTCTTTTATTCTAGAAGTGAAGTGAAATTCATCATGATTGTTCAACCAACCTAAACCCAGGGTTTTGTTTGAACAATTCTCATCTAGTGTGAAATGTTTCGACTGACCGTCCTCAGTTTTAACGATTTCTTTTGCAATTTCATCTGAATTGAATACCCACTTTCGTAACGGTAAACAACCTGACTTACATACTTCAATCACACCTTTACAAATGCGTATTAATTCCGCTTTATCATCATTTCCGAAAATACAGTCATCAACGTACATGTCATTTAAAAGTGTACGCGAAATATCTGCATCAGTGCATTCATGCCCTAACTGTCTAACGCATCGCATGCTAAGATAGGGTGCCGATGCAGTACCATATGTCACGGTATTAAGTTTAAACATAGAAAGTGGTTCAGATGGGGATTCACGCCATATGATCATCTGTAAATGTCTTTGATCCTCCTGTATTAATACCTGTCGGAACATCTTTTCGATGTCACCACACGCAACGTAGTTATATTGACGGAAGCGTAATAGAATCGCAAACAAATCATTTTGTAAAGGAGGGCCCGTCATCTGGAGGTCGTTAAGCGACTTTCCCGATGACGTTGGTTGACTAGCATTAAACACTACGCGTAGCTTTGTTGTGACACTATCTTCACGGAATACACCATGATGAGGTAGGAAATAATTAGTTGGTGCTGTGCAATGTTCAACACGAGTCATGTGTCCCAGCCTTAGGTATTCTTTCATGAAATCATTATACATCTGTTTGTACTGAGGTTTGCGTTCAAGTTTTCTTTCGAGTGTCAGAAACTGGCCTTTAGCAGTTTCATAACTATCACCGAGCTTATTTGTCGAGTCTTTAAGCGGTATGCGCACAGAGAACCGACCATCGGCTAAACGTTTAGTTGTATCTATAAATAGCTTCTCACAGGCTTGTTCTTCTTGTGAATAGAAGTTATTATTTTGGCATGACACTTCCTCTATCTCCCAAAATTTTCTTAATTGCTCCCCAATTTCTAAAGTTTGAGTAAAGTTACATTGAACCGGAATAATGCGCCTAGGTTCAAAGTGAATGGGGCCAGCGACTATCCACCCTAGCTTGGTGTTTTGGAGATGAGGTCCGTTACTTAAGCGAATTCTGCCTTCGATTAATAAATCCCAAAAATGATCAACCCCTAACAATAAATCTATATTGGACGGATTGCAGTAAGTGGGGTCTGCTAGACGTAATCCGTTAGGTATAGCTAATGAGTTAGAATTAATTTTAAAAGTAGGTATCATATTAGTTATTGTGGGTAGGACTAAACATTTAATATTTGTATGATAATTATTGTCGTTTAAAGATCTGAGTTTTATTTCACATATCTGAGCAGAATGTGAGACCGACTGTCCCACTCCTACGATCTGATAAGCGGACTGTATCGACTTCAATTTTAATTTATTGCGTAATGACTCAGAAATGAGACTATGCTGACTACCACTGTCAAGTAAAGCGCGTGCCTTATGATACTTGTTGTCTTTACCCGCGACTTCGATAATTGCAGTGGACAATAAAGCGGTATCTAATAATTCCGACTTCACGATAGGATACTCGTTATTACGTTCTGAACATAGATAAGTTTGCGTATGTAGAACTGCAGATGAATCAGAAGGTTCAGATATTAATGCGCTGTCATCACTACCTTCATCATGCAATAAATTGTTATGCTTGAGATTACATTGCTTACACGGACCAAAATAACAATCCTTCGGGGTGTGTCCCTTACGTAAACAATTTGCACACAGACTATTCTTGTTCACGGTATCCAACCTATCTTTCACTGATAATTTCAAGAACTGGTTGCACGTATATAACGCATGATTGCCGTTACACACAACACACTCACGAGTGTGCTTATTCTTAGATTTATTCTGAGTGGAGTTATTAGTTGATGCAAAACTATGAGTTCTTCGCGAGTTTGATTTATTCTCAGGGACTGACTTATTCCCTGGAGGGTGGAGATGATGATTAGCCTGCACCATCTCCAACGTATTAGCTTTATTCGTTAAGAACTCCAGTAACTGGGACAACTTTGATTTTTCACTACCTAGAATGCTTTTGTGTTGTTCCCATTCCTTTTCCGTAGCTACATCTAATTTTGAGACAACTATAAAAATAATGAGGGTATCCCACCACTCTGTGGGTTCCCCGAGCGTCTTTAACGCACGTAAATTCGTTAGCACTACATCTATTAATTTTCTGATATGATGAGGTGATTCTTTTGTCATTGACTGTGAAGAAAATAACGCTTTCACATGATTATGCACTAGTAAGTTGCTGTTGTTATATCTGTGGTTAAGCAAATCCCATGCTATCATGTAGTTTTCTGATGAAAACTCTAATGATTTTATTACCTGACTGGCATTCCCTGTTAGAGCAGATTTTAAATAATGAAACTTTTGAATTTCATCAAGTTGTGTTGATTTATGGACCAAGGAAAGGTAGGTATCTCTAAACCCAAGCCACGCATTGTATGACCCATCAAATGAAGGCAAAGTTATAGTGGGCAATTTAACCAACGGGTTTGAGTTGCACTTAGATTTATCACTAATAGCAGAACTAGGGTTATTAATGCTTTGCAATAAACAGTCAACCTCTGTGAAAACCGTATAGTAGGAACTTTCAAAGGATTCACGAATATCTAGTTGCTGAGATAATTCTTTCTCCGAAACTAATTCCTCTATAGCACTCTGAATTAAGTTAAAATCATGCATTAATGATTTAGCACTATCTGATCTTAACTTTAATTCCGTTAATTTTTTATCGTTTAACGGTTCACTGATCAGGGCAGTTACAAATTTCGTAAAAAGTGTCAACCTACCCCTTATTGTACCCCTTTTTCTATTTAAATCTTGAATCTTATCGTTAGCACTTTGTAACACTGGTATAGGAGATTTACTACGGACTGAAACTTTATCTAAATCTTCCGAACCTAGACTCATTCTGGCGATTTATGAAAAATAAGGGTACTCACGGTTTTCCTGCAAACACCTCGGTGTGATTACGCGAACCAAGGCGAATTACCTGTAATCAGTCACAGTTTTAGCACAAATAAAAGGGGGAGAAGGAAAGGAACGATACGGATGACCAACCCACTGCTGATTCCTCTTTTCTTCTATTCGGCTTCGGAGGTCCAATCTTTTGGTTTGTGTGTTCTTCAGGGAAATAAAGCGACTCTTCCTGGTATAATGACTTATAATTGCTATAATTGCTTCTAATTACAAATAATAATTTTTATGTTGAAAAACCGTTATGAATTTAAATTGTCGTCAGTTAGAATACAATGCAAACGACAAGAAGTTTTGTCCAGAGTCCCCCTCGGCAGGCAAGCTCCGGTGCTTATATAGCTGCGGACAGCGCCATCTCGTCCGTCCCTCCGGAACTAGTGTGTCGTATCGATTTGTTGGGAAGGTTGCGTGCACTCATGCGTGCGCGCTGTTGCGTCGTCCCGTCCCTAGGTGGCGGTGTGTGTTATAAACACACACTAGATATTCACTGATTAAACATGTGTTCCATGCACTATACACATATTGGCATTGGAAGGATAACTTAACGGAATACACCATGACTCGTGTTGAACATTGCACAGCACCAACTAATTATTTCCTACCTCATCATGGTGTATTCCGTGAAGATAGTGTCACAACAAAGCTACGCGTAGTGTTTAATGCTAGTCAACCAACGTCATCGGGAAAGTCGCTTAACGACCTCCAGATGACGGGCCCTCCTTTACAAAATGATTTGTTTGCGATTCTATTACGCTTCCGTCAATATAACTACGTTGCGTGTGGTGACATCGAAAAGATGTTCCGACAGGTATTAATACAGGAGGATCAAAGACATTTACAGATGATCATATGGCGTGAATCCCCATCTGAACCACTTTCTATGTTTAAACTTAATACCGTGACATATGGTACTGCATCGGCACCCTATCTTAGCATGCGATGCGTTAGACAGTTAGGGCATGAATGCACTGATGCAGATATTTCGCGTACACTTTTAAATGACATGTACGTTGATGACTGTATTTTCGGAAATGATGATAAAGCGGAATTAATACGCATTTGTAAAGGTGTGATTGAAGTATGTAAGTCAGGTTGTTTACCGTTACGAAAGTGGGTATTCAATTCAGATGAAATTGCAAAAGAAATCGTTAAAACTGAGGACGGTCAGTCGAAACATTTCACACTAGATGAGAATTGTTCAAACAAAACCCTGGGTTTAGGTTGGTTGAACAATCATGATGAATTTCACTTCACTTCTAGAATAAAAGAAATCTCAACTCCGATAACTAAACGCTTAATCTTATCTGTTGTGTCGCAAGTGTACGACCCATTGGGTCTGCTTAGCCCTGTTATCATTAAAGCAAAAATACTATTACAGAAATTGTGGTTATACAAACTAGATTGGGACGACGAAGTACCACCTGACATTAGAGACAAGTGGGAAAAGTTCGTTACTTCATTATCCGCATTACGCGATATTCGAGTTCCTCGTCACATAATATGTACTAACCCTATTCGAACAGAGTTGCATATATTCACTGATGCTAGCGAAAACGCTTATGGCGCGTGTGCATACGGCCGTAGCTTCAGTGAGACCGGTGACGTAACAGTGAGACTGATTTGTTCAAAGAGCCGTGTCGCTCCTGTCAAACCGGTTAGCATACCGCGTTTAGAATTGTGTGGCGCACTCGTCGGCGCAACTTTATTAGAACGAATAACTAAAGTACTTAAGCTTAAATTTGATAAAATAACTTGCTGGACGGACTCGACTATTGTGCTGGGCTGGTTAAGAATGTCGCCTCAACAGCTAAAGCCCTTTGTTCAAAATCGTGTAGTGCAAATCAGTGAATACAGCAGCGATACAAAATGGCTGCACGTCGATGGAAAACATAATCCAGCCGACTTAGTTTCTCGAGGTACCAGTTTAAACGATTTAATACGAAATAAAACGTGGTGGAACGGTCCTTCCTTTTTATGGAATAAGGTAACGGAATTTCAATCGTCCATCACACCACATAATTTTCAAGATTGTTTGCCAGAACTAAGAACAAACCAAAACATTGGACCTCCGAAGCCGAATAGAAGAAAAGAGGAATCAGCAGTGGGTTGGTCATCCGTATCGTTCCTTCCCTTCTCCCCCTTTTATTTGTGCTAAAACTGTGACTGATTACAGGTAATTCGCCTTGGTTCGCGTAATCACACCGAGGTGTTTGCAGGAAAACCGTGAGTACCCTTATTTTTCATAAATCGCCAGAATGAGTCTAGGTTCGGAAGATTTAGATAAAGTTTCAGTCCGTAGTAAATCTCCTATACCAGTGTTACAAAGTGCTAACGATAAGATTCAAGATTTAAATAGAAAAAGGGGTACAATAAGGGGTAGGTTGACACTTTTTACGAAATTTGTAACTGCCCTGATCAGTGAACCGTTAAACGATAAAAAATTAACGGAATTAAAGTTAAGATCAGATAGTGCTAAATCATTAATGCATGATTTTAACTTAATTCAGAGTGCTATAGAGGAATTAGTTTCGGAGAAAGAATTATCTCAGCAACTAGATATTCGTGAATCCTTTGAAAGTTCCTACTATACGGTTTTCACAGAGGTTGACTGTTTATTGCAAAGCATTAATAACCCTAGTTCTGCTATTAGTGATAAATCTAAGTGCAACTCAAACCCGTTGGTTAAATTGCCCACTATAACTTTGCCTTCATTTGATGGGTCATACAATGCGTGGCTTGGGTTTAGAGATACCTACCTTTCCTTGGTCCATAAATCAACACAACTTGATGAAATTCAAAAGTTTCATTATTTAAAATCTGCTCTAACAGGGAATGCCAGTCAGGTAATAAAATCATTAGAGTTTTCATCAGAAAACTACATGATAGCATGGGATTTGCTTAACCACAGATATAACAACAGCAACTTACTAGTGCATAATCATGTGAAAGCGTTATTTTCTTCACAGTCAATGACAAAAGAATCACCTCATCATATCAGAAAATTAATAGATGTAGTGCTAACGAATTTACGTGCGTTAAAGACGCTCGGGGAACCCACAGAGTGGTGGGATACCCTCATTATTTTTATAGTTGTCTCAAAATTAGATGTAGCTACGGAAAAGGAATGGGAACAACACAAAAGCATTCTAGGTAGTGAAAAATCAAAGTTGTCCCAGTTACTGGAGTTCTTAACGAATAAAGCTAATACGTTGGAGATGGTGCAGGCTAATCATCATCTCCACCCTCCAGGGAATAAGTCAGTCCCTGAGAATAAATCAAACTCGCGAAGAACTCATAGTTTTGCATCAACTAATAACTCCACTCAGAATAAATCTAAGAATAAGCACACTCGTGAGTGTGTTGTGTGTAACGGCAATCATGCGTTATATACGTGCAACCAGTTCTTGAAATTATCAGTGAAAGATAGGTTGGATACCGTGAACAAGAATAGTCTGTGTGCAAATTGTTTACGTAAGGGACACACCCCGAAGGATTGTTATTTTGGTCCGTGTAAGCAATGTAATCTCAAGCATAACAATTTATTGCATGATGAAGGTAGTGATGACAGCGCATTAATATCTGAACCTTCTGATTCATCTGCAGTTCTACATACGCAAACTTATCTATGTTCAGAACGTAATAACGAGTATCCTATCGTGAAGTCGGAATTATTAGATACCGCTTTATTGTCCACTGCAATTATCGAAGTCGCGGGTAAAGACAACAAGTATCATAAGGCACGCGCTTTACTTGACAGTGGTAGTCAGCATAGTCTCATTTCTGAGTCATTACGCAATAAATTAAAATTGAAGTCGATACAGTCCGCTTATCAGATCGTAGGAGTGGGACAGTCGGTCTCACATTCTGCTCAGATATGTGAAATAAAACTCAGATCTTTAAACGACAATAATTATCATACAAATATTAAATGTTTAGTCCTACCCACAATAACTAATATGATACCTACTTTTAAAATTAATTCTAACTCATTAGCTATACCTAACGGATTACGTCTAGCAGACCCCACTTACTGCAATCCGTCCAATATAGATTTATTGTTAGGGGGACTCTGGACAAAACTTCTTGTCGTTTGCATTGTATTCTAACTGACGACAATTTAAATTCATAACGGTTTTTCAACATAAAAATTATTATTTGTAATTAGAAGCAATTATAGCAATTATAAGTCATTATACCAGGAAGAGTCGCTTTATTTCCCTGAAGAACACACAAACCAAAAGATTGGTCCTTCGAGCCGGATAACGGAATAATAATAAAGGGACCGGCTTACCCCTTCCGGCTCGAAGGACCAATGTTTTGGTTTGTGTGTTCTTCAGGGAAATAAAGCGACTCTTCCTGGTATAATGACTTATAATTGCTATAATTGCTTCTAATTACAAATAATAATTTTTATGTTGAAAAACCGTTATGAATTTAAATTGTCGTCAGTTAGAATACAATGCAAACGACAAGAAGTTTTGTCCAGAGTCCCCCTCGGCAGGCAAGCTCCGGTGCTTATATAGCTGCGGACAGCGCCATCTCGTCCGTCCCTCCGGAACTAGTGTGTCGTATCGATTTGTTGGGAAGGTTGCGTGCACTCATGCGTGCGCGCTGTTGCGTCGTCCCGTCCCTAGGTGGCGGTGTGTGTTATAAACATGCAATGTTTTGGTTTGTGAGTTCTTCAGGGAAATAAAGCGACTCTTCCTGGTATAATGACTTATAATTGCTATAATTGCTTCTAATTACAAATAATAATTTTTATGTTGAAAAACCGTTATGAATTTAAATTGTCGTCAGTTAGAATACAATGCAAACGACAAGAAGTTTTGTCCAGAGTCCCCCTCGGCAGGCAAGCTCCGGTGCTTATATAGCTGCGGACAGCGCCATCTCGTCCGTCCCTCCGGAACTAGTGTGTCGTATCGATTTGTTGGGAAGGTTGCGTGCACTCATGCGTGCGCGCTGTTGCGTCGTCCCGTCCCTAGGTGGCGGTGTGTGTTATAAACATGCCGGCGGGCCTTGAGAGCTCCTCTCTTGCTCTCAACGGCTTTGAACTGGCTCTGTTGCTGCTGCATCCTCGTCGTTTGTGGAGGCAGGCAAGGGACAAATTTTTGAGAATGCCCTCTCGATGATCCCGTTAGCTGTTTGGATGCTAGCTACTCGTGGCACACCATCCTTCCCTGGGAACACAGATAAAATTCTTCCCAACCGCCACTTCAGCGGTGGGAGATTATCTTCTTTTATAAGCACCAAAGTGTTAGGTGCTAAGACTCCCTTTGTCTCCTTCCATTTTGTGCGGGTTTGTAGCTCTCCAATGTACTCAGCCGACCATCGCCTCCAGAAGTGTTGCCTCAGCTGTTCCAGACGCTTGTAGCGGGATAGTGCATGTAGTGGAGTACTGAGTGCAATGTCTTCGCTTGCATGTGAGGTCAGTGGTCGGCCAATCAGGAAGTGTGCAGGTGTGAGGGGGGTGTAATCTGATGGATCTGGGGATAAACAGTACATAGGACGGGAATTCAGGACAGCTTCTATTTGTGCCAGAACCGTACTGAACTCCTCGTAGGTTAAGTGACTATTGCCTAACACCCGTGTAATGTGGTGCTTGCAGGATTTCACCCCCGCTTCCCACAAACCGCCAAAATGAGGAGCATAAGGTGGTATAAATTTGAATTCTATACCATTAGATGAAGCGTAATTAACAATAGGTTGAGACTCCCTAGATAAGAAAGTTGTAAGTTCCCTTTTAGCTCCTACAAAATTCCTACCGTGGTCAGAGAATATGCAATGTGGTTTTCCTCTACGGGAGATAAACCTTTTTAAAGCTAAAATGTAGTATTCTGATGTTAAATTAGTGACAAGTTCCAGGTGCAACGCCTTAGTGGCGAAGCAAACAAATAAGCATAGATAACACTTCTCAAGTTTAGAGCCCCTTCCCTTTCGGTTCAAAATATAAAGTGGCCCTGCATAATCAACACCGCTATTCATGAAGGGAGAATCAATGGTTATCCGTTCCTGTGGCAAGTTTCCCATGATTGGTTGCACTGTTTCACCTTTCATGCGAGTACACATTTTACATTGTTTTACAACCTTTCTAGCTAAGTTCCTCCCACATAAGGGCCACCAGGTCTCTCTTATGTGAGCTAACAGCTGTTGAGGCCCAGCATGTAATAACCTCAAATGACCTTGCTCGAAAATAAGTTGAGTAACATAGTGCTTACCACATAATAGCATGGGATGCTTCTTGTTATATGAGAAGTCACGTGAATTAGACAATCGACCTCCCACTCGGATAATGCCTTTTTCATCTAGAAATAAAGTTAAACTTAGTAAGTTACGAGTTGATTTAATTGGCCGTTTGTTTACTAAGGCGTCATGTTCGTCTGGAAATGATTCTATTTGCACTCTTTTAGTGATAAAATTCAATGAATTATTTAATTCTTTTACTGACAAGGGGCCTGTCAAACGTTCAGACTTATTTTTTAATTTAGTATTATGAATGAATCTTAGAACGAATGCGTAAGCGCGTTGAAGTTTGCAAAATGAAGAAAACCTTTTGAAATCTACACAAGAATAATTATTATTGTTGCAAGACATGACAGTTATTTGGTTTGTTCTTAGTTCTGGCAAACAATCTTGAAAATTATGTGGTGTGATGGACGATTGAAATTCCGTTACCTTATTCCATAAAAAGGAAGGACCGTTCCACCACGTTTTATTTCGTATTAAATCGTTTAAACTGGTACCTCGAGAAACTAAGTCGGCTGGATTATGTTTTCCATCGACGTGCAGCCATTTTGTATCGCTGCTGTATTCACTGATTTGCACTACACGATTTTGAACAAAGGGCTTTAGCTGTTGAGGCGACATTCTTAACCAGCCCAGCACAATAGTCGAGTCCGTCCAGCAAGTTATTTTATCAAATTTAAGCTTAAGTACTTTAGTTATTCGTTCTAATAAAGTTGCGCCGACGAGCGCGCCACACAATTCTAAACGCGGTATGCTAACCGGTTTGACAGGAGCGACACGGCTCTTTGAACAAATCAGTCTCACTGTTACGTCACCGGTCTCACTGAAGCTACGGCCGTATGCACACGCGCCATAAGCGTTTTCGCTAGCATCAGTGAATATATGCAACTCTGTTCGAATAGGGTTAGTACATATTATGTGACGAGGAACTCGAATATCGCGTAATGCGGATAATGAAGTAACGAACTTTTCCCACTTGTCTCTAATGTCAGGTGGTACTTCGTCGTCCCAATCTAGTTTGTATAACCACAATTTCTGTAATAGTATTTTTGCTTTAATGATAACAGGGCTAAGCAGACCCAATGGGTCGTACACTTGCGACACAACAGATAAGATTAAGCGTTTAGTTATCGGAGTTGAGATTTCTTTTATTCTAGAAGTGAAGTGAAATTCATCATGATTGTTCAACCAACCTAAACCCAGGGTTTTGTTTGAACAATTCTCATCTAGTGTGAAATGTTTCGACTGACCGTCCTCAGTTTTAACGATTTCTTTTGCAATTTCATCTGAATTGAATACCCACTTTCGTAACGGTAAACAACCTGACTTACATACTTCAATCACACCTTTACAAATGCGTATTAATTCCGCTTTATCATCATTTCCGAAAATACAGTCATCAACGTACATGTCATTTAAAAGTGTACGCGAAATATCTGCATCAGTGCATTCATGCCCTAACTGTCTAACGCATCGCATGCTAAGATAGGGTGCCGATGCAGTACCATATGTCACGGTATTAAGTTTAAACATAGAAAGTGGTTCAGATGGGGATTCACGCCATATGATCATCTGTAAATGTCTTTGATCCTCCTGTATTAATACCTGTCGGAACATCTTTTCGATGTCACCACACGCAACGTAGTTATATTGACGGAAGCGTAATAGAATCGCAAACAAATCATTTTGTAAAGGAGGGCCCGTCATCTGGAGGTCGTTAAGCGACTTTCCCGATGACGTTGGTTGACTAGCATTAAACACTACGCGTAGCTTTGTTGTGACACTATCTTCACGGAATACACCATGATGAGGTAGGAAATAATTAGTTGGTGCTGTGCAATGTTCAACACGAGTCATGTGTCCCAGCCTTAGGTATTCTTTCATGAAATCATTATACATCTGTTTGTACTGAGGTTTGCGTTCAAGTTTTCTTTCGAGTGTCAGAAACTGGCCTTTAGCAGTTTCATAACTATCACCGAGCTTATTTATCGAGTCTTTAAGCGGTATGCGCACAGAGAACCGACCATCGGCTAAACGTTTAGTTGTATCTATAAATAGCTTCTCACAGGCTTGTTCTTCTTGTGAATAGAAGTTATTATTTTGGCATGACACTTCCTCTATCTCCCAAAATTTTCTTAATTGCTCCCCAATTTCTAAAGTTTGAGTAAAGTTACATTGAACCGGAATAATGCGCCTAGGTTCAAAGTGAATGGGGCCAGCGACTATCCACCCTAGCTTGGTGTTTTGGAGATGAGGTCCGTTACTTAAGCGAATTCTGCCTTCGATTAATAAATCCCAAAAATGATCAACCCCTAACAATAAATCTATATTGGACGGATTGCAGTAAGTGGGGTCTGCTAGACGTAATCCGTTAGGTATAGCTAATGAGTTAGAATTAATTTTAAAAGTAGGTATCATATTAGTTATTGTGGGTAGGACTAAACATTTAATATTTGTATGATAATTATTGTCGTTTAAAGATCTGAGTTTTATTTCACATATCTGAGCAGAATGTGAGACCGACTGTCCCACTCCTACGATCTGATAAGCGGACTGTATCGACTTCAATTTTAATTTATTGCGTAATGACTCAGAAATGAGACTATGCTGACTACCACTGTCAAGTAAAGCGCGTGCCTTATGATACTTGTTGTCTTTACCCGCGACTTCGATAATTGCAGTGGACAATAAAGCGGTATCTAATAATTCCGACTTCACGATAGGATACTCGTTATTACGTTCTGAACATAGATAAGTTTGCGTATGTAGAACTGCAGATGAATCAGAAGGTTCAGATATTAATGCGCTGTCATCACTACCTTCATCATGCAATAAATTGTTATGCTTGAGATTACATTGCTTACACGGACCAAAATAACAATCCTTCGGGGTGTGTCCCTTACGTAAACAATTTGCACACAGACTATTCTTGTTCACGGTATCCAACCTATCTTTCACTGATAATTTCAAGAACTGGTTGCACGTATATAACGCATGATTGCCGTTACACACAACACACTCACGAGTGTGCTTATTCTTAGATTTATTCTGAGTGGAGTTATTAGTTGATGCAAAACTATGAGTTCTTCGCGAGTTTGATTTATTCTCAGGGACTGACTTATTCCCTGGAGGGTGGAGATGATGATTAGCCTGCACCATCTCCAACGTATTAGCTTTATTCGTTAAGAACTCCAGTAACTGGGACAACTTTGATTTTTCACTACCTAGAATGCTTTTGTGTTGTTCCCATTCCTTTTCCGTAGCTAAATCTAATTTTGAGACAACTATAAAAATAATGAGGGTATCCCACCACTCTGTGGGTTCCCCGAGCGTCTTTAACGCACGTAAATTCGTTAGCACTACATCTATTAATTTTCTGATATGATGAGGTGATTCTTTTGTCATTGACTGTGAAGAAAATAACGCTTTCACATGATTATGCACTAGTAAGTTGCTGTTGTTATATCTGTGGTTAAGCAAATCCCATGCTATCATGTAGTTTTCTGATGAAAACTCTAATGATTTTATTACCTGACTGGCATTCCCTGTTAGAGCAGATTTTAAATAATGAAACTTTTGAATTTCATCAAGTTGTGTTGATTTATGGACCAAGGAAAGGTAGGTATCTCTAAACCCAAGCCACGCATTGTATGACCCATCAAATGAAGGCAAAGTTATAGTGGGCAATTTAACCAACGGGTTTGAGTTGCACTTAGATTTATCACTAATAGCAGAACTAGGGTTATTAATGCTTTGCAATAAACAGTCAACCTCTGTGAAAACCGTATAGTAGGAACTTTCAAAGGATTCACGAATATCTAGTTGCTGAGATAATTCTTTCTCCGAAACTAATTCCTCTATAGCACTCTGAATTAAGTTAAAATCATGCATTAATGATTTAGCACTATCTGATCTTAACTTTAATTCCGTTAATTTTTTATCGTTTAACGGTTCACTGATCAGGGCAGTTACAAATTTCGTAAAAAGTGTCAACCTACCCCTTATTGTACCCCTTTTTCTATTTAAATCTTGAATCTTATCGTTAGCACTTTGTAACACTGGTATAGGAGATTTACTACGGACTGAAACTTTATCTAAATCTTCCGAACCTAGACTCATTCTGGCGATTTATGAAAAATAAGGGTACTCACGGTTTTCCTGCAAACACCTCGGTGTGATTACGCGAACCAAGGCGAATTACCTGTAATCAGTCACAGTTTTAGCACAAATAAAAGGGGGAGAAGGGAAGGAACGATACGGATGACCAACCCACTGCTGATTCCTCTTTTCTTCTATTCGGCTTCGGAGGTCCAATGTTTTGGTTTGTGTGTTCTTCAGGGAAATAAAGCGACTCTTCCTGGTATAATGACTTATAATTGCTATAATTGCTTCTAATTACAAATAATAATTTTTATGTTGAAAAACCGTTATGAATTTAAATTGTCGTCAGTTAGAATACAATGCAAACGACAAGAAGTTTTGTCCAGAGTCCCCCTCGGCAGGCAAGCTCCGGTGCTTATATAGCTGCGGACAGCGCCATCTCGTCCGTCCCTCCGGAACTAGTGTGTCGTATCGATTTGTTGGGAAGGTTGCGTGCACTCATGCGTGCGCGCTGTTGCGTCGTCCCGTCCCTAGGTGGCGGTGTGTGTTATAAACATGTGGTCCTTCGAGCCGGATACATAGTTCTAGTTGTGTTTATAACACACACCGCCACCTAGGGACGGGACGACGCAACAGCGCGCACGCATGAGTGCACGCAACCTTCCCAACAAATCGATACGACACACTAGTTCCGGAGGGACGGACGAGATGGCGCTGTCCGCAGCTATATAAGCACCGGAGCTTGCCTGCCGAGGGGACTCTGGACAAAACTTCTTGTCGTTTGCATTGTATTCTAACTGACGACAATTTAAATTCATAACGGTTTTTCAACATAAAAATTATTATTTGTAATTAGAAGCAATTATAGCAATTATAAGTCATTATACCAGGAAGAGTCGCTTTATTTCCCTGAAGAACACACAAACCAAAAGATTGGACCTCCGAAGCCGAATAGAAGAAAAGAGGAATCAGCAGTGGGTTGGTCATCCGTATCGTTCCTTTCCTTCTCCCCCTTTTATTTGTGCTAAAACTGTGACTGATTACAGGTAATTCGCCTTGGTTCGCGTAATCACACCGAGGTGTTTGCAGGAAAACCGTGAGTACCCTTATTTTTCATAAATCGCCAGAATGAGTCTAGGTTCGGAAGATTTAGATAAAGTTTCAGTCCGTAGTAAATCTCCTATACCAGTGTTACAAAGTGCTAACGATAAGATTCAAGATTTAAATAGAAAAAGGGGTACAATAAGGGGTAGGTTGACACTTTTTACGAAATTTGTAACTGCCCTGATCAGTGAACCGTTAAACGATAAAAAATTAACGGAATTAAAGTTAAGATCAGATAGTGCTAAATCATTAATGCATGATTTTAACTTAATTCAGAGTGCTATAGAGGAATTAGTTTCGGAGAAAGAATTATCTCAGCAACTAGATATTCGTGAATCCTTTGAAAGTTCCTACTATACGGTTTTCACAGAGGTTGACTGTTTATTGCAAAGCATTAATAACCCTAGTTCTGCTATTAGTGATAAATCTAAGTGCAACTCAAACCCGTTGGTTAAATTGCCCACTATAACTTTGCCTTCATTTGATGGGTCATACAATGCGTGGCTTGGGTTTAGAGATACCTACCTTTCCTTGGTCCATAAATCAACACAACTTGATGAAATTCAAAAGTTTCATTATTTAAAATCTGCTCTAACAGGGAATGCCAGTCAGGTAATAAAATCATTAGAGTTTTCATCAGAAAACTACATGATAGCATGGGATTTGCTTAACCACAGATATAACAACAGCAACTTACTAGTGCATAATCATGTGAAAGCGTTATTTTCTTCACAGTCAATGACAAAAGAATCACCTCATCATATCAGAAAATTAATAGATGTAGTGCTAACGAATTTACGTGCGTTAAAGACGCTCGGGGAACCCACAGAGTGGTGGGATACCCTCATTATTTTTATAGTTGTCTCAAAATTAGATGTAGCTACGGAAAAGGAATGGGAACAACACAAAAGCATTCTAGGTAGTGAAAAATCAAAGTTGTCCCAGTTACTGGAGTTCTTAACGAATAAAGCTAATACGTTGGAGATGGTGCAGGCTAATCATCATCTCCACCCTCCAGGGAATAAGTCAGTCCCTGAGAATAAATCAAACTCGCGAAGAACTCATAGTTTTGCATCAACTAATAACTCCACTCAGAATAAATCTAAGAATAAGCACACTCGTGAGTGTGTTGTGTGTAACGGCAATCATGCGTTATATACGTGCAACCAGTTCTTGAAATTATCAGTGAAAGATAGGTTGGATACCGTGAACAAGAATAGTCTGTGTGCAAATTGTTTACGTAAGGGACACACCCCGAAGGATTGTTATTTTGGTCCGTGTAAGCAATGTAATCTCAAGCATAACAATTTATTGCATGATGAAGGTAGTGATGACAGCGCATTAATATCTGAACCTTCTGATTCATCTGCAGTTCTACATACGCAAACTTATCTATGTTCAGAACGTAATAACGAGTATCCTATCGTGAAGTCGGAATTATTAGATACCGCTTTATTGTCCACTGCAATTATCGAAGTCGCGGGTAAAGACAACAAGTATCATAAGGCACGCGCTTTACTTGACAGTGGTAGTCAGCATAGTCTCATTTCTGAGTCATTACGCAATAAATTAAAATTGAAGTCGATACAGTCCGCTTATCAGATCGTAGGAGTGGGACAGTCGGTCTCACATTCTGCTCAGATATGTGAAATAAAACTCAGATCTTTAAACGACAATAATTATCATACAAATATTAAATGTTTAGTCCTACCCACAATAACTAATATGATACCTACTTTTAAAATTAATTCTAACTCATTAGCTATACCTAACGGATTACGTCTAGCAGACCCCACTTACTGCAATCCGTCCAATATAGATTTATTGTTAGGGGTTGATCATTTTTGGGATTTATTAATCGAAGGCAGAATTCGCTTAAGTAACGGACCTCATCTCCAAAACACCAAGCTAGGGTGGATAGTCGCTGGCCCCATTCACTTTGAACCTAGGCGCATTATTCCGGTTCAATGTAACTTTACTCAAACTTTAGAAATTGGGGAGCAATTAAGAAAATTTTGGGAGATAGAGGAAGTGTCATGCCAAAATAATAACTTCTATTCACAAGAAGAACAAGCCTGTGAGAAGCTATTTATAGATACAACTAAACGTTTAGCCGATGGTCGGTTCTCTGTGCGCATACCGCTTAAAGACTCGACAAATAAGCTCGGTGATAGTTATGAAACTGCTAAAGGCCAGTTTCTGACACTCGAAAGAAAACTTGAACGCAAACCTCAGTACAAACAGATGTATAATGATTTCATGAAAGAATACCTAAGGCTGGGACACATGACTCGTGTTGAACATTGCACAGCACCAACTAATTATTTCCTACCTCATCATGGTGTATTCCGTGAAGATAGTGTCACAACAAAGCTACGCGTAGTGTTTAATGCTAGTCAACCAACGTCATCGGGAAAGTCGCTTAACGACCTCCAGATGACGGGCCCTCCTTTACAAAATGATTTGTTTGCGATTCTATTACGCTTCCGTCAATATAACTACGTTGCGTGTGGTGACATCGAAAAGATGTTCCGACAGGTATTAATACAGGAGGATCAAAGACATTTACAGATGATCATATGGCGTGAATCCCCATCTGAACCACTTTCTATGTTTAAACTTAATACCGTGACATATGGTACTGCATCGGCACCCTATCTTAGCATGCGATGCGTTAGACAGTTAGGGCATGAATGCACTGATGCAGATATTTCGCGTACACTTTTAAATGACATGTACGTTGATGACTGTATTTTCGGAAATGATGATAAAGCGGAATTAATACGCATTTGTAAAGGTGTGATTGAAGTATGTAAGTCAGGTTGTTTACCGTTACGAAAGTGGGTATTCAATTCAGATGAAATTGCAAAAGAAATCGTTAAAACTGAGGACGGTCAGTCGAAACATTTCACACTAGATGAGAATTGTTCAAACAAAACCCTGGGTTTAGGTTGGTTGAACAATCATGATGAATTTCACTTCACTTCTAGAATAAAAGAAATCTCAACTCCGATAACTAAACGCTTAATCTTATCTGTTGTGTCGCAAGTGTACGACCCATTGGGTCTGCTTAGCCCTGTTATCATTAAAGCAAAAATACTATTACAGAAATTGTGGTTATACAAACTAGATTGGGACGACGAAGTACCACCTGACATTAGAGACAAGTGGGAAAAGTTCGTTACTTCATTATCCGCATTACGCGATATTCGAGTTCCTCGTCACATAATATGTACTAACCCTATTCGAACAGAGTTGCATATATTCACTGATGCTAGCGAAAACGCTTATGGCGCGTGTGCATACGGCCGTAGCTTCAGTGAGACCGGTGACGTAACAGTGAGACTGATTTGTTCAAAGAGCCGTGTCGCTCCTGTCAAACCGGTTAGCATACCGCGTTTAGAATTGTGTGGCGCGCTCGTCGGCGCAACTTTATTAGAACGAATAACTAAAGTACTTAAGCTTAAATTTGATAAAATAACTTGCTGGACGGACTCGACTATTGTGCTGGGCTGGTTAAGAATGTCGCCTCAACAGCTAAAGCCCTTTGTTCAAAATCGTGTAGTGCAAATCAGTGAATACAGCAGCGATACAAAATGGCTGCACGTCGATGGAAAACATAATCCAGCCGACTTAGTTTCTCGAGGTACCAGTTTAAACGATTTAATACGAAATAAAACGTGGTGGAACGGTCCTTCCTTTTTATGGAATAAGGTAACGGAATTTCAATCGTCCATCACACCACATAATTTTCAAGATTGTTTGCCAGAACTAAGAACAAACCAAATAACTGTCATGTCTTGCAACAATAATAATTATTCTTGTGTAGATTTCAAAAGGTTTTCTTCATTTTGCAAACTTCAACGCGCTTACGCATTCGTTCTAAGATTCATTCATAATACTAAATTAAAAAATAAGTCTGAACGTTTGACAGGCCCCTTGTCAGTAAAAGAATTAAATAATTCATTGAATTTTATCACTAAAAGAGTGCAAATAGAATCATTTCCAGACGAACATGACGCCTTAGTAAACAAACGGCCAATTAAATCAACTCGTAACTTACTAAGTTTAACTTTATTTCTAGATGAAAAAGGCATTATCCGAGTGGGAGGTCGATTGTCTAATTCACGTGACTTCTCATATAACAAGAAGCATCCCATGCTATTATGTGGTAAGCACTATGTTACTCAACTTATTTTTGAGCAAGGTCATTTGAGGTTATTACATGCTGGGCCTCAACAGCTGTTAGCTCACATAAGAGAGACCTGGTGGCCCTTATGTGGGAGGAACTTAGCTAGAAAGGTTGTAAAACAATGTAAAATGTGTACTCGCATGAAAGGTGAAACAGTGCAACCAATCATGGGAAACTTGCCACAGGAACGGATAACCATTGATTCTCCCTTCATGAATAGCGGTGTTGATTATGCAGGGCCACTTTATATTTTGAACCGAAAGGGAAGGGGCTCTAAACTTGAGAAGTGTTATCTATGCTTATTTGTTTGCTTCGCCACTAAGGCGTTGCACCTGGAACTTGTCACTAATTTAACATCAGAATACTACATTTTAGCTTTAAAAAGGTTTATCTCCCGTAGAGGAAAACCACATTGCATATTCTCTGACCACGGTAGGAATTTTGTAGGAGCTAAAAGGGAACTTACAACTTTCTTATCTAGGGAGTCTCAACCTATTGTTAATTACGCTTCATCTAATGGTATAGAATTCAAATTTATACCACCTTATGCTCCTCATTTTGGCGGTTTGTGGGAAGCGGGGGTGAAATCCTGCAAGCACCACATTACACGGGTGTTAGGCAATAGTCACTTAACCTACGAGGAGTTCAGTACGGTTCTGGCACAAATAGAAGCTGTCCTGAATTCCCGTCCTATGTACTGTTTATCCCCAGATCCATCAGATTACACCCCCCTCACACCTGCACACTTCCTGATTGGCCGACCACTGACCTCACATGCAAGCGAAGACATTGCACTCAGTACTCCACTACATGCACTATCCCGCTACAAGCGTCTGGAACAGCTGAGGCAACACTTCTGGAGGCGATGGTCGGCTGAGTACATTGGAGAGCTACAAACCCGCACAAAATGGAAGGAGACAAAGGGAGTCTTAGCACCTAACACTTTGGTGCTTATAAAAGAAGATAATCTCCCACCGCTGAAGTGGCGGTTGGGAAGAATTTTATCTGTGTTCCCAGGGAAGGATGGTGTGCCACGAGTAGCTAGCATCCAAACAGCTAACGGGATCATCGAGAGGGCATTCTCAAAAATTTGTCCCTTGCCTGCCTCCACAAACGACGAGGATGCAGCAGCAACAGAGCCAGTTCAAAGCCGTTGAGAGCAAGAGAGGAGCTCTCAAGGCCCGCCGGCATGTTTATAACACACACCGCCACCTAGGGACGGGACGACGCAACAGCGCGCACGCATGAGTGCACGCAACCTTCCCAACAAATCGATACGACACACTAGTTCCGGAGGGACGGACGAGATGGCGCTGTCCGCAGCTATATAAGCACCGGAGCTTGCCTGCCGAGGGGACTCTGGACAAAACTTCTTGTCGTTTGCATTGTATTCTAACTGACGACAATTTAAATTCATAACGGTTTTTCAACATAAAAATTATTATTTGTAATTAGAAGCAATTATAGCAATTATAAGTCATTATACCAGGAAGAGTCGCTTTATTTCCCTGAAGAACACACAAACCAAAACATTGAGCTAAATCTAATTTTGAGACAACTATAAAAATAATGAGGGTATCCCACCACTCTGTGGGTTCCCCGAGCGTCTTTAACGCACGTAAATTCGTTAGCATTTAAAAGTGTACGCGAAATATCTGCATCAGTGCATTCATGCCCTAACTGTCTAACGCATCGCATGCTATTATGTGGTAAGCACTATGTTACTCAACTTATTTTTGAGCAAGGTCATTTGAGGTTATTACATGCTGGGCCTCAACAGCTGTTAGCTCACATAAGAGAGACCTGGTGGCCCTTATGTGGGAGGAACTTAGCTAGAAAGGTTGTAAAACAATGTAAAATGTGTACTCGCATGAAAGGTGAAACAGTGCAACCAATCATGGGAAACTTGCCACAGGAACGGATAACCATTGATTCTCCTTTCATAAATAGCGGTGTTGATTATGCAGGGCCACTTTATATTTTGAACCGAAAAGGAAGGGGCTCTAAACTTGAGAAGTGTTATCTATGCTTATTTGTTTGCTTCGCCACTAAGGCGTTGCACCTGGAACTTGTCACTAATTTAACATCAGAATACTACATTTTAGCTTTAAAAAGGTTTATCTCCCGTAGAGGAAAACCACATTGCATATTCTCTGACCACGGTAGGAATTTTGTAGGAGCTAAAAGGGAACTTACAACTTTCTTATCTAGGGAGTCTCAACCTATTGTTAATTACGCTTCATCTAATGGTATAGAATTCAAATTTATACCACCTTATGCTCCTCATTTTGGCGGTTTGTGGGAAGCGGGGGTGAAATCCTGCAAGCACCACATTACACGGGTGTTAGGCAATAGTCACTTAACCTACGAGGAGTTCAGTACGGTTCTGGCACAAATAGAAGCTGTCCTGAATTCCCGTCCTATGTACTGTTTATCCCCAGATCCATCAGATTACACCCCCCTCACACCTGCACACTTCCTGATTGGCCGACCACTGACCTCACATGCAAGCGAAGACATTGCACTCAGTACTCCACTACATGCACTATCCCGCTACAAGCGTCTGGAACAGCTGAGGCAACACTTCTGGAGGCGATGGTCGGCTGAGTACATTGGAGAGCTACAAACCCGCACAAAATGGAAGGAGACAAAGGGAGTCTTAGCACCTAACACTTTGGTGCTTATAAAAGAAGATAATCTCCCACCGCTGAAGTGGCGGTTGGGAAGAATTTTATCTGTGTTCCCAGGGAAGGATGGTGTGCCACGAGTAGCTAGCATCCAAACAGCTAACGGGATCATCGAGAGGGCATTCTCAAAAATTTGTCCCTTGCCTGCCTCCACAAACGACGAGGATGCAGCAGCAACAGAGCCAGTTCAAAGCCGTTGAGAGCAAGAGAGGAGCTCTCAAGGCCCGCCGGCATGTTTATAACACACACCGCCACCTAGGGACGGGACGACGCAACAGCGCGCACGCATGAGTGCACGCAACCTTCCCAACAAATCGATACGACACACTAGTTCCGGAGGGACGGACGAGATGGCGCTGTCCGCAGCTATATAAGCACCGGAGCTTGCCTGCCGAGGGGACTCTGGACAAAACTTCTTGTCGTTTGCATTGTATTCTAACTGACGACAATTTAAATTCATAACGGTTTTTCAACATAAAAATTATTATTTGTAATTAGAAGCAATTATAGCAATTATAAGTCATTATACCAGGAAGAGTCGCTTTATTTCCCTGAAGAACACACAAACCAAAACATTGAGCTAAATCTAATTTTGAGACAACTATAAAAATAATGAGGGTATCCCACCACTCTGTGGGTTCCCCGAGCGTCTTTAACGCACGTAAATTCGTTAGCATTTAAAAGTGTACGCGAAATATCTGCATCAGTGCATTCATGCCCTAACTGTCTAACGCATCGCATGCTATTATGTGGTAAGCACTATGTTACTCAACTTATTTTTGAGCAAGGTCATTTGAGGTTATTACATGCTGGGCCTCAACAGCTGTTAGCTCACATAAGAGAGACCTGGTGGCCCTTATGTGGGAGGAACTTAGCTAGAAAGGTTGTAAAACAATGTAAAATGTGTACTCGCATGAAAGGTGAAACAGTGCAACCAATCATGGGAAACTTGCCACAGGAACGGATAACCATTGATTCTCCTTTCATAAATAGCGGTGTTGATTATGCAGGGCCACTTTATATTTTGAACCGAAAAGGAAGGGGCTCTAAACTTGAGAAGTGTTATCTATGCTTATTTGTTTGCTTCGCCACTAAGGCGTTGCACCTGGAACTTGTCACTAATTTAACATCAGAATACTACATTTTAGCTTTAAAAAGGTTTATCTTTTGAAGGTTTAAAGGTTTATATTGGCATTGGAAGGATAACACATGTTATCCTTCCAATGGGCTCCTCCGAAGCCGAATAGAAGAAAAGAGGAATCAGCAGTGGGTTGGTCATCCGTATCGTTCCTTCCCTTCTCCCCCTTTTATTTGTGCTAAAACTGTGACTGATTACAGGTAATTCGCCTTGGTTCGCGTAATCACACCGAGGTGTTTGCAGGAAAACCGTGAGTACCCTTATTTTTCATAAATCGCCAGAATGAGTCTAGGTTCGGAAGATTTAGATAAAGTTTCAGTCCGTAGTAAATCTCCTATACCAGTGTTACAAAGTGCTAACGAATTTACGTGCGTTAAAGACGCTCGGGGAACCCACAGAGTGGTGGGATACCCTCATTATTTTTATAGTTGTCTCAAAATTAGATGTAGCTACGGAAAAGGAATGGGAACAACACAAAAGCATTCTAGGTAGTGAAAAATCAAAGTTGTCCCAGTTACTGGAGTTCTTAACGAATAAAGCTAATACGTTGGAGATGGTGCAGGCTAATCATCATCTCCACCCTCCAGGGAATAAGTCAGTCCCTGAGAATAAATCAAACTCGCGAAGAACTCATAGTTTTGCATCAACTAATAACTCCACTCAGAATAAATCTAAGAATAAGCACACTCGTGAGTGTGTTGTGTGTAACGGCAATCATGCGTTATATACGTGCAACCAGTTCTTGAAATTATCAGTGAAAGATAGGTCGGATACCGTGAACAAGAATAGTCTGTGTGCAAATTGTTTACGTAAGGGACACACCCCGAAGGATTGTTATTTTGGTCCGTGTAAGCAATGTAATCTCAAGCATAACAATTTATTGCATGATGAAGGTAGTGATGACAGCGCATTAATATCTGAACCTTCTGATTCATCTGCAGTTCTACATACGCAAACTTATCTATGTTCAGAACGTAATAACGAGTATCCTATCGTGAAGTCGGAATTATTAGATACCGCTTTATTGTCCACTGCAATTATCGAAGTCGCGGGTAAAGACAACAGGTATCATAAGGCACGCGCTTTACTTGACAGTGGTAGTCAGCATAGTCTCATTTCTGAGTCATTACGCAATAAATTAAAATTGAAGTCGATACAGTCCGCTTATCAGATCGTAGGAGTGGGACAGTCGGTCTCACATTCTGCTCAGATATGTGAAATAAAACTCAGATCTTTAAACGACAATAATTATCATACAAATATTAAATGTTTAGTCCTACCCACAATAACTAATATGATACCTACTTTTAAAATTAATTCTAACTCATTAGCTATACCTAACGGATTACGTCTAGCAGACCCCACTTACTGCAATCCGTCCAATATAGATTTATTGTTAGGGGTTGATCATTTTTGGGATTTATTAATCGAAGGCAGAATTCGCTTAAGTAACGGACCTCATCTCCAAAACACCAAGCTAGGGTGGATAGTCGCTGGCCCCATTCACTTTGAACCTAGGCGCATTATTCCGGTTCAATGTAACTTTACTCAAACTTTAGAAATTGGGGAGCAATTAAGAAAATTTTGGGAGATAGAGGAAGTGTCATGCCAAAATAATAACTTCTATTCACAAGAAGAACAAGCCTGTGAGAAGCTATTTATAGATACAACTAAACGTTTAGCCGATGGTCGGTTCTCTGTGCGCATACCGCTTAAAGACTCGACAAATAAGCTCGGTGATAGTTATGAAACTGCTAAAGGCCAGTTTCTGACACTCGAAAGAAAACTTGAACGCAAACCTCAGTACAAACAGATGTATAATGATTTCATGAAAGAATACCTAAGGCTGGGACACATGACTCGTGTTGAACATTGCACAGCACCAACTAATTATTTCCTACCTCATCATGGTGTATTCCGTGAAGATAGTGTCACAACAAAGCTACGCGTAGTGTTTAATGCTAGTCAACCAACGTCATCGGGAAAGTCGCTTAACGACCTCCAGATGACGGGCCCTCCTTTACAAAATGATTTGTTTGCGATTCTATTACGCTTCCGTCAATATAACTACGTTGCGTGTGGTGACATCGAAAAGATGTTCCGACAGGTATTAATACAGGAGGATCAAAGACATTTACAGATGATCATATGGCGTGAATCCCCATCTGAACCACTTTCTATGTTTAAACTTAATACCGTGACATATGGTACTGCATCGGCACCCTATCTTAGCATGCGATGCGTTAGACAGTTAGGGCATGAATGCACTGATGCAGATATTTCGCGTACACTTTTAAATGACATGTACGTTGATGACTGTATTTTCGGAAATGATGATAAAGCGGAATTAATACGCATTTGTAAAGGTGTGATTGAAGTATGTAAGTCAGGTTGTTTACCGGTACGAAAGTGGGTATTCAATTCAGATGAAATTGCAAAAGAAATCGTTAAAACTGAGGACGGTCAGTCGAAACATTTCACACTAGATGAGAATTGTTCAAACAAAACCCTGGGTTTAGGTTGGTTGAACAATCATGATGAATTTCACTTCACTTCTAGAATAAAAGAAATCTCAACTCCGATAACTAAACGCTTAATCTTATCTGTTGTGTCGCAAGTGTACGACCCATTGGGTCTGCTTAGCCCTGTTATCATTAAAGCAAAAATACTATTACAGAAATTGTGGTTATACAAACTAGATTGGGACGACGAAGTACCACCTGACATTAGAGACAAGTGGGAAAAGTTCGTTACTTCATTATCCGCATTACGCGATATTCGAGTTCCTCGTCACATAATATGTACTAACCCTATTCGAACAGAGTTGCATATATTCACTGATGCTAGCGAAAACGCTTATGGCGCGTGTGCATACGGCCGTAGCTTCAGTGAGACCGGTGACGTAACAGTGAGACTGATTTGTTCAAAGAGCCGTGTCGCTCCTGTCAAACCGGTTAGCATACCGCGTTTAGAATTGTGTGGCGCACTCGTCGGCGCAACTTTATTAGAACGAATAACTAAAGTACTTAAGCTTAAATTTGATAAAATAACTTGCTGGACGGACTCGACTATTGTGCTGGGCTGGTTAAGAATGTCGCCTCAACAGCTAAAGCCCTTTGTTCAAAATCGTGTAGTGCAAATCAGTGAATACAGCAGCGATACAAAATGGCTGCACGTCGATGGAAAACATAATCCAGCCGACTTAGTTTCTCGAGGTACCAGTTTAAACGATTTAATACGAAATAAAACGTGGTGGAACGGTCCTTCCTTTTTATGGAATAAGGTAACGGAATTTCAATCGTCCATCACACCACATAATTTTCAAGATTGTTTGCCAGAACTAAGAACAAACCAAATAACTGTCATGTCTTGCAACAATAATAATTATTCTTGTGTAGATTTCAAAAGGTTTTCTTCATTTTGCAAACTTCAACGCGCTTACGCATTCGTTCTAAGATTCATTCATAATACTAAATTAAAAAATAAGTCTGAACGTTTGACAGGCCCCTTGTCAGTAAAAGAATTAAATAATTCATTGAATTTTATCACTAAAAGAGTGCAAATAGAATCATTTCCAGACGAACATGACGCCTTAGTAAACAAACGGCCAATTAAATCAACTCGTAACTTACTAAGTTTAACTTTATTTCTAGATGAAAAAGGCATTATCCGAGTGGGAGGTCGATTGTCTAATTCACGTGACTTCTCATATAACAAGAAGCATCCCATGCTATTATGTGGTAAGCACTATGTTACTCAACTTATTTTTGAGCAAGGTCATTTGAGGTTATTACATGCTGGGCCTCAACAGCTGTTAGCTCACATAAGAGAGACCTGGTGGCCCTTATGTGGGAGGAACTTAGCTAGAAAGGTTGTAAAACAATGTAAAATGTGTACTCGCATGAAAGGTGAAACAGTGCAACCAATCATGGGAAACTTGCCACAGGAACGGATAACCATTGATTCTCCCTTCATGAATAGCGGTGTTGATTATGCAGGGCCACTTTATATTTTGAACCGAAAGGGAAGGGGCTCTAAACTTGAGAAGTGTTATCTATGCTTATTTGTTTGCTTCGCCACTAAGGCGTTGCACCTGGAACTTGTCACTAATTTAACATCAGAATACTACATTTTAGCTTTAAAAAGGTTTATCTCCCGTAGAGGAAAACCACATTGCATATTCTCTGACCACGGTAGGAATTTTGTAGGAGCTAAAAGGGAACTTACAACTTTCTTATCTAGGGAGTCTCAACCTATTGTTAATTACGCTTCATCTAATGGTATAGAATTCAAATTTATACCACCTTATGCTCCTCATTTTGGCGGTTTGTGGGAAGCGGGGGTGAAATCCTGCAAGCACCACATTACACGGGTGTTAGGCAATAGTCACTTAACCTACGAGGAGTTCAGTACGGTTCTGGCACAAATAGAAGCTGTCCTGAATTCCCGTCCTATGTACTGTTTATCCCCAGATCCATCAGATTACACCCCCCTCACACCTGCACACTTCCTGATTGGCCGACCACTGACCTCACATGCAAGCGAAGACATTGCACTCAGTACTCCACTACATGCACTATCCCGCTACAAGCGTCTGGAACAGCTGAGGCAACACTTCTGGAGGCGATGGTCGGCTGAGTACATTGGAGAGCTACAAACCCGCACAAAATGGAAGGAGACAAAGGGAGTCTTAGCACCTAACACTTTGGTGCTTATAAAAGAAGATAATCTCCCACCGCTGAAGTGGCGGTTGGGAAGAATTTTATCTGTGTTCCCAGGGAAGGATGGTGTGCCACGAGTAGCTAGCATCCAAACAGCTAACGGGATCATCGAGAGGGCATTCTCAAAAATTTGTCCCTTGCCTGCCTCCACAAACGACGAGGATGCAGCAGCAACAGAGCCAGTTCAAAGCCGTTGAGAGCAAGAGAGAGGAGCTCTCAAGGCCCGCCGGCATGTTTATAACACACACCGCCACCTAGGGACGGGACGACGCAACAGCGCGCACGCATGAGTGCACGCAACCTTCCCAACAAATCGATACGACACACTAGTTCCGGAGGGACGGACGAGATGGCGCTGTCCGCAGCTATATAAGCACCGGAGCTTGCCTGCCGAGGGGGACTCTGGACAAAACTTCTTGTCGTTTGCATTGTATTCTAACTGACGACAATTTAAATTCATAACGGTTTTTCAACATAAAAATTATTATTTGTAATTAGAAGCAATTATAGCAATTATAAGTCATTATACCAGGAAGAGTCCGCTTTA